>NIUQ01000025.1:0-107049 GCA_002796945.1 Plectus sambesii
TGATCGCCTCTCGCCTCACGCGCCCGCAGGCCGCGTAAACAATAACATCATTCATGGCCGCAAACCAAATAGGTTCGAAATGCTCAACCCACGTTTCATCCGTATTTCAACACCTTTTATGTATTTGATTTCTCTTTTCCACAACTTCAGATAATTCAGTGAGGGCTGTAGAGTTGGAACAGAGCAACAAATGACCAAAGGCTGTGAGCACTGCGCTCAGCTACAAATATCGACGATTTTTAACGTCGATTAAGAATGCGTATAGGTAAACTATAAACTCTGCTTAAATGAAAGGGAACGTGATCGATTCTTTACGCTGAAAATTGTGAACAACGCTATACCAACAGGAACTAGCAATTCTGGCACACCTGCAATGATGTAGGCGCCACTTTGGAAGTGGGACGACGGCAAAGAGGTATCTAAGCAAATATTGAAACGATGTCAATCTTCTATAACAAGAAATCATCAGCTCAGTACATTTTCTCTCACTGTTCGACAATAAAATCGTTTGCCGAAGAAACTCGTTTTGATTCGCAAGAAGACGATACGCTCCAATTTAAATCCGGAATCAACGTTTGTAATCGAATGGATAATTGATAATTTTAATAAAAAGAGAGCTATGATTTGAAGATAAGTCTTTGGTAGAGCGGGCATAGCAACCTACACCTATGCAAAGACTAAGAAGATAAGCGTCAGCTGAGATGGAAAAGCAACATAACGTACGCTTTGCAAGGACAACATGTGTGCAGCACTAATCCAATACCGTATTTTCACTTCTTTGTTGCGTATAATTTTGTTTATTACCCATAAGCTTCATGCTTACAGAGGAGTATTTTTCATCGAAATTTCCGCAGTTTTAATGATTAAAACTGTTTTCTACAATATCTTATTACATTAGGACCAAAAAATGTTTATAAAACAATTAAATTTAACAGAAATGAACCGATTTGAACTGAGACACTTGCGCAAGAAGTGAGCAGAAATGACGCCATGCGCTCACTGATTGAAAAGGGACTGATCGCGGCGGCAGCGGAGCGCTAAAACTCGGTACCGTGATCACCAGAGTGATGAATGTCAACTACGAGTCGACAACCTAACCTATTGAATGACTTTGCTACAATCGAAAATGCCACTGGAACTCCAAGCCTAAGCGAAACTGATTGAAAATGACTGCGGACTGCCGAAAACTAGTCCCGGAAACTTTTTCGATTTAGGCATCGAACCTTTTCTTATCTTGGATAAAGTGATAGAATGGGAACCGAAAATAGTATTCACACTGTTGCGCGACTGAAAATTAACTGGGTTGAGTTCGATACGATTAGGTCGTCAGCTCAGCATACAAATGTTTACCACTCTTCACAGTTCGCACGCTGACGAGCCGACGAAAATTTCTGCTCTTATCGGTGTCAAATGATAGCGAAACTTTGACTTGAGCCTAGGCAGACGGACAGACTGCATATAAAAAACAACATACCTTTAGAAAGTAGCATCATAGGCGCTGTGACTAAATTTATCATTGCTGTTAAAGGGTGGTTCTTTGCTTTGCACTGTCCTTATTGGATGGCGTTGTGATAACGATCTAGGTCTGAGTTCAGCGAGCAAAATAACGAAAATCTTGATGAGATCATTTATCATTCTGATATTTCAGCAGTCATGGCTAATGACGTTAAGAATTGGATTTATATTTGGAGTAGCAAGCGAAAATGGACCCCGCCAACTTACACATTTTCGGGTAAGTCATAATTTAAATAAATTAATTGTGATCAACAACGTTTGTTAGACTATTTCGATATTGCTAAGCAATTAGTTTTTCAAATTATTTCTTGTTTCTATTCTCTGGATATACCTCAAATTATTTCGAATCTTTCAACTGTAAGTTATAATTTTATTCTCTCATGAAGAACTCTGCTCAAATGATATTAACATGTGGAAAGTATTATCTGCTGATTAAAGCGTATTTAGAACTGCAAAGTATTCCTGTTGCAGACCACCGCCCGGTGAAAGCGAATGGCGCTCGGAGTAATCAACCGGACCAATTCAGCGCCGAAATGCGCCTAGGGACGTTAGAATACATTGCAAAGGGCGAATCGAAGTCGAAAAAGGAGGCCCAAACGCTGGCCGCGAAGGATATGGTCAAGCATTTGCTCTCCACCGGAATGTTGACTAAAGAAGTCGTCATAACCATTCCCGGATGCGCTGACCTTGTGGCCGAGTCGAGCAAGGATACAGGTTGGTGTACAGAGTAATGTTTTGATCAGTTACGCGAAATCCCAACAAGCACCGTAGTTGGCAAAGATGGATTAGCTTTTCGGTGTCTATACACTATTTTTCACCAAGAATGATAGTCGTTTCTTGATTATTATGTGCATAAATTAAAAGAAGTGCTCTCAACTTTAGGCGCAGTTGGCGTTATTCAATCTAAGATTTCTTGTTAATGATCGACAAATTTTGACTATAATGACTAATTGGTGAGACAGAAGATACGATATAACTTTTCAGTCACCGCCCCTTTGAACAAGTTGGAAGCTGTGAAGGCTTCATACGGGCGATGGCAGGGCGGCGAGCTGACGCGCGACGGCAAAGTCCTCCTTGAATCAGGCGACGCCAACGAGCTCCGAAAGAGGAAAATCGACATGTCGGATGAAGATGGAAATAATGACGTCATTCACGCGCAGAAGAAAATTAAAGTGGCCGCCGTCGAAAAAGCAGAGATTGTTAACGTGGTTAGTGACGGATTTACATGGTATTTTAATATTATTCGTCACTTTTGCATTCATTTTTGTCAGCCTTGCATTCAGTTTCCCCATCTTTACATTCAATTAAAACAGTGTTTGGATGAGTTTCAGTGCAAAGATGACGAATTGTGATGAAAGATTTTCTATGTTAGATGACGTTCTTGCGCGATTATTTTGCCATCTCAGGCGTCGCTTTAATCCCACCACTTATGATACCGTACTTAGTAACCGTCAGAGTACGGCTACGAAGTGCGTTTATGAACCATGAATGGTAGCTTTTGGTGGAGACTATGATTGCACGAGTTTGATGAGCTATAAAAACGATACAGATTCGGAAAAATGTTCTCAGTACCATCTCTGTGTGAGTGTTGCCTTGCGGGCCGGTGCAGAGTCTTGCTGTAATGTTTAGAATCGACTTTCCAAAATTGATCCTTGTGACCGTGGCAGGACGACGTCTTTGAGAATGGTGCGATAAAAGACTTCTTAATTCGTTTTGACTCTGTTGGCCGATGAAAATCATTGGAATTTTGGCGATTGCGACAATGTCCGTTAAATTATTACCGACTGAGGGGTTTGCATCTGGCTGAGTACATGCGTTGCTCTTGGAGATTGTGCTACTCAAGTCATGTAGTTTGGGCGATTGTGAGCTTAATCAATGATGAATAGTTTCTCGTCGAAGAATGAAATAGATTTGTGACCCAGAGGGGCGAGCCTCTGCTTCATCCTGCGGCAACTTTCCAGTTTTTAGCCTTTATGCATTATGTTCAGGAGCTTTCTGGTCATCCTGTATGACATCGCTTCTCATAAACGTCATTATGTATCCAATTATCACTCTTATAAGATCACTTCTTCCCAGAGAGCGCTGTCCATATAAATTCAATTTTAAAAGCGTCCTTATGAAAGTGGAAGTGGTGGATAATTAATACAGCAAAACCCGGATAAGTGCACATCGATGCGGCAAGAAAATTTAGTGCACATATCCGGGTTTATATCATGTACAAAACATATGGCGAAAAAATTTCGGGGCATTGAAAAGCATTAAAAATTTGTGCACTTATTCGGGTTTCACTGTATTGTCCTCTCTTCAGACAACGATTGATAGTGGCGATGACCAAGCGGAAGAGGAACAACAGCAGCCATCCACCTCTCGCGTAGTAACATCGCAGCTGAGTGTTGGAATGAGGATAGACACCGGTCGGAAGAGTGAATCGCCAGAGATTGTCGAGGTCTGTTTAATTAATTTTTCAGTTTAATCAAAGCTACGCCCCATTTGTCTATAGCACTGGAGAATATACCATTTGCACTTTAATGAGGACATTATTCAAACAAAATCGGACTATTTATAGTCAAATTAATACGGAAAATGTCCGATTTGGTTTGAAAAATGTCCTTATTAAAGTGCAAATAGTATATAGCGTAGATATTTCTCAGCTGCATAAGACAAAATGACTGCCATACATGTTTTTGACAGTTGCAACTTTCCTATCAAATGCTTTAGTAAATAGTGTCACTTAGAAAGAGTCTCAATGCTCCACTGGCAGTTTAAAGTAAAATAAAAGTTGATAATTAAGGTAAAAGGAACGTCGCCGAAGGACAACGACGATGACGTCATTGAGGAGGAGATGATCGCGTCGATGATCAGCGTGGACAAGTTGTGTCAACAGTTGCGCGCCAAGTTCCCAGAACAGTTCAAGAAATTTGATGACGACATCTGGCTACATTGGCGACGGAATGGACAGGTGAGCGAGGGTGATAAAGGCGAAGAAGCAATAACGTGTTTTTTTTCCAATAAACGCGCTAAGCGTTTATTATTCACCCTAGGCTTGAGGGGAGGGGCGTTTATTTGGAAGAAATATGGAAGAGATGTCGAAGATTTCAACATTTTGACGAGAAATATGCATTTTAGTTAATTATTGTGACTGCACATTGTGGCACTGTAAATGACATCTCTCTTTTCAGGACGATGAAACATTTCAATGGAAAATGAAAGTTAGAAAAGCCCTTCTTGATCGGCTGCAAATGGTTCGTTAAAGCTTCATTTATTAATATTTTGCAGTGAAATTATGTTTTTGATTTGGCAACTCATCGCTTGAATGGACACAATCTTCCGTTAATGGAGTATTTTATAGCTATTGAAGATGAATTGTTTCGAATATTAAAATTGAAGATGGTTTAGCAAGGTCAATTCAGTCAGTTCATACAACAGTGGCTTCAAATTAGATTGAGATGGGCAGAAAGAGGTCCGCTGTATGAATGCTAATCACAATAACCTTTCGTGAACAAATGAATTAAAAATTGAAATAAAAATAAACCATATTACATTTACAGTCCGTATTACAATCGTTCTTTCTACTTTAGCTGATCCCCTCCTGCCGTCTGTTCGCGGTGGGCTCGACAATTAATGGCTGCGGCAGCTACAATTCGGATATGGACCTCTGTCTAACAGTGCCCGACTCTTATGTCGGCTTTGATACAGAACGAGAGTAAGTTCAATGAACATCGCAGTTACTCTCTTGGCTGGAATTGTAGTTGCCATATTGTTTTCAAAAGTGGCGTGATTTCAAAGAGTCTCAAACTGCTTTAGAACGTTATGGAAACTACTCTTTTAACTGAAGACAATTTAGCAGAACCATAGCGATGTGCTTTATTTTTACAATGACATACTCAAAGATTCCAAGCACAGTTAGTTCCAGTTGATGTGCTAGTGACATGCAATAACCATTATGATTTAATTATTCAATATAAATATTTACATTGATAGTCTTAATTAAACTCATTTTAGATATGCAATCGACGTACTCAAGCAGGTTCAATATTTCCTGCGTCGTCAGGGACACAACTTGGTCAAACGAGTACAACTTATCCCTGCGAAGGTGCCGATCCTCAAGTTGGCCCTCCACCCGCCCTACCACGAGCTAGAGATCGACATCAACTGTAACAACGTTGCTGGCATTCACAACTCCCATCTCCTGCACTATTATGCCAAGTAAGTGGTTTCTTTCTGTTTCAATAGGTTAATCCCGATATTCATTCATTTTTATTATCGAGATATTGTTGGTCGGAATCATCATAAATTGACGTCTTACGCGTGAAAGACAGATTTAAATAATCTTCCAACGCATTTTCACTTCGACTTGTCAGCACTGCAAAATTTTATATTGTTGTCGTTTTTAGGGCAGATGATCGCTTCGCGGCGATTTGTCTGATCGTCAAGCACTGGGCAATCAACGCGGGAATCAACGATGCCATGACAGGCACCTTCAACAGGTGTGTATCCTATTTGCTCTTATGGGCTTTCACAGGGGTCGCTATACGGCCTATTCAGTGCGTACGTATGACTGCTAGTGATTCATACAATTGACTCATGAGCATTTTTAAAATTGACTGAAGCAACTGTTTCAAGCGAGAATGCATATAAACAGGATGTTGTTCATTTTGATTGGATTGGATAGATTTTATTTCGCTTACGTCGAATGTCGTCTCCACATAAGTGAGAATTCTTTTCAAATTAAAGTAAATATTTTCCACACTGAATTGGTTCAAAAATGGCCTTATTTTTTGGGAAAGTTCTCTTTAATTTGTTATTTATTAAAGCGGAAATGGTATATTATCGCAAGATAAGTCAAGGCAATCGATGCACGGTGTATTTGCTTCAGTTACTCCCTGATTTTGCTCGTTCTGCATTATCTCCAATGCGTGCCATCTCCGTCGGTGCTGCCGAATCTGCAAATGTTATTCCCGGCGCAGTTCACCGGTCAGGAGGAACCGTACGGTCTGCAACTTTTCCAGGATTTTCCTGCTCCCATACCTGGTGCGTTTGGAAGTTTGATTTTTGACAGCGAGGTTCTCTTGGGATTTTTTGGATTTCTTGTAATTGATGAAAAATTTTCGACTTTATTTGGATTTTTATTGTTGCGAATGAGACATTTTTCAGGTCTGAAGACGAACAAGCAATCTGTTGGAGAATTACTGGTTGGCTTCTTCGATTATTACAGTCGATTCGATTTCGATACTACCGCCATTTCCATCCGACGCGGCAATTGCTTCGATCGGTGAGCCTCGTCTTTGCAATAAGGCACTATCTGTTTCACCGCTTTTCATCATAATTCGTCTCCCTTGCATTAAATTCCGTAACCCTTCGACTTGATTCTCTTATCGCTGACTAAGAAATTTTAACTACACATGTGCAAATGTGATGTTGACTATACCTTCTTTTTCGTACAGATCTGATCTGCCGCGCGATACGGACCATTTCAAGATTTACATTGAAGAGCCTTTCGACGGGAAGAACACAGCCCGTTGCGTCATCCGAGAGGAAAAGATGCACCGCATCAGAAGCGAACTGAAGCGCGCCATTAATCAGCTCAAGAATAAAGGCCCTTTACTCGAGTGTATCAAAGTCACTGTCTGATTCACTCTGAAATAAATGCTTGTGGTTTATGCTCACAGTTTGTCGATTAAGAAGATATCTTAGATTGAATAAGGCAAACTGCTGCGAAAGTCGATAGCACTTCTATTTGCGCACATGAAAACCAAGAAACGATTATCATTCTTGGCGAAAATGGGTGTTCAAGCACCAAAAAGCGAGCTCATCTTTGCCAATTACGGTGTACCTGGAGAGATCTCTTGTTAGGATCCAGAAATATTGACTGTACACTCACAATTTTCTGCTGGGATGAGAAAAATCAGCAACAAATGGCAACGTCGCGCGTTCACTCGCTGTGGAAATCATATGTGCTCAACGATCGCAGTTAAAGCATGGAATGCATGCAATTTTTGCAAATCGGTCATTTCGTGGTGGGACCAAAACGTGATGTCTTGTTTAGCGACAGTTATCGAACGTCAGCAGAGCAGAAGCGACAGTTGCCCATAAAAATGATAGTATTTCTTATTTCGTGCATATCTCGGCAACCGCTGAACCAATTACCGCTAAATTTTAACCGGAGGTACTCATGATAGCTATCTGACTAGAGAAAAAAGCAAATCATAAAACGTTCAACCATAGCATTTTACTGTACGCAGCCACATGCACTCGGAGACGTTTTCAGCTAACAAACTGCCAGTATTTTATCACAAACCGTAACTTTTTGATATAATTTAACAAAACTGAATCACAGTGAAGTGCTTAAGAAACAGCAATCAGATCATTAATGCAAGTGGACTTCAATTTGTCCGCCCTGTGTGTCAACAAGGGCTTGGTCTCGCACGGGTCGCTATAATCTTGCTAGCGCCCAGCGTTAATTCCGCTAGTAACTGACAATAGCTACATTATCTTCTGTCGAATAATTCACCATTTTTTCATTCAGTTATCCAATTTGGACAACCCTATAGTTTTGAAGCATATCTCGCCATCAAAACACACTTAAGAATACAGTCTCGCTTTCTAATTTGTGCTCGTATGTTCAACTGTAACCTTTTTGCAGAGATAAAGTTCCACGAAATCTGCTCGAATCGTACTATTGAAGCACAAGTAAATTACTGGATTGCAACTAAAGAAAATAATATAAAGTGTTCTGAACAAGAGAGGGAAGCGAAAAAAGTTCGGTAGAACGCTGTAGCCCAGTTCCGTGAGAATTAGTAGAACTACAGCGATTGAAAACTGTAACGCCAAGTTGCGTTCAAATCTCGCTCTTCGCTCTCTTTGCACGCGAGCGGCATCTGTGCGAAACGGGAGAATACCATTATGTGTGGGTCTTTTCACAAGAAGAGCAGTGTAGCAAAATATGAGGCAAGTGACAACCGCAATTGTCACGATTCTATCAAACCATAAAAGATACAGTTCACTTAATGGATCATAGTTGAATATTCGCACATGACGATCATAATCATACTGAACCCGACAACAAGGCAAAATGTTGGGTAAGCCACCTAAGAAACCAAAGATCCAAACGAGAGCAACAAGCTTCCACGCATTAGAACTGCTAAATACTTTATCATAAGAAGCAAACTTTAAAACTGCCCAGTATCTGTTGATAGCAATGATGACAAAGCAAGCCAATGCCGAGTAGTAAGTCACATCTATAACTACATACATAATCCAGTCCATAGTTTCGCCAAAGATGTGCATTTGAAATGCCGAGCATGGAATATCATAAAATATACGCACAGCTAAGTAAGACATGTCGCTAGCAGCGAGAGACAACAAAAATATGTAATAAGAGCTTTTCTTAACGTACTTCTCTGGGTTTTTGATAATAACAAAAACTACAAGTGAGTACAGGATGAAACCGACAGACGATAAACTACCAATTACAGTAATCGTTGCGACATCTCCTTCACGTTGTATGGAAGAATTGCTCATGTTTCAATTTGATAAAGAAAAGTCTTCCACTGTGGTTAGAAATATTTAATAGAGCACTTTATTAATTCAGTTTAGACTATAAGAGTTGTGTGGATAATATCCAAAGTATTAAGAAAAACTACCGTAGCAAGCTGCATACACACGGGGTAGTGTTCTTCAAAACTGAAATTTGATTGAATAGGTGAATCTTTGTAGTATACTTACTAACTCTATAGGTAAGAACTCACTTCAACTGATCAGAATTCCAGTCTCATCTCCCTTTATCCAGTGACAATACCACCGTTGCTGAGCAACAACGTGACGTATTGACACGAAACCAATATCGCAAACTTTAACAAAGTACCTATAATTCGCAAAATCTACCGTCGCTGAGCAACAACGTGACGTATTGATACGAAACCAATAACCCAAACTTAAACAAAGTTCCTTTAATTCGCAAATAAGGGCTCGGGCGGAAGTCGGGCGGATGTTTTGTGGCGTCTCGACAGGAAATTTTTACTTTAACAATACCTGCTGTGTAATTGTGAATTTGCGGAAGTGATTCTGGCTGTAGAGAATGCCGTATGGTTAAATTAAATTACTGATCCTAACTTCAGACGACATTTCTTGATAGCAATATTAAAAATGCATTGGCCTGCATTTCCACCGATTTCTGGACTGCATGCTATATTCTATGAACTAGAACTTGCATTTGCATTTAACACTCCAAAATGCAAGGAAATTGGTCAACCTTCAAGCCTCGAAAGACTGAAAAGAGTGAATCGGAAGCAGGGGCTCTAAGATAGAGATTAATGCCAGCAGCATACTTCTTGAAAACTGAGCAATCGAAGACAATTATCATGTGACAAATGCAACTTTTACAGTAAGATGTTACTCCCTTATTGTACTTTTTCGATACGTGGATACCGGGAGCGATAAGTGCACTCGGTATCAATATTCCAGAACCAGAACCGTTAATAGTTACTCTCGCTCACGCTCGTTTCTTACATAAAAGAACACAATAAAAATGGAATTTGTGAAAACAATTTACTGCTCTTATTTCATAGGAGTGAATTGCATTCAGACGAAAGTCGTACTATGTTTGAGGCGTAGGCATATGATGCGAGCAAGAGAATGCGGCTCACTTTGGAGGGAAGGCTGCTCTCGGCACGCTAGCATCAGCGGCGAGGTATCTACTAAAAGTATATTAGAGGTTAGACACATTCCTTGCAAAATTCTCTCTTAGAAATTGTAACACAACTGATCGGCAGGACCTAAGCGCACGAGAAATTAACCAAGAATGGACAGAGATGCCACAAGTATTTGCGTTGCCAATACGTGATTTGGTCGCCGATTTATTGAAGCTCCTAAAATTATTTGTAACTATCCAGAGTTGAATCTCATTCGGCGTCTAATAATACATAACATAGTTGTGGAGGGTATGCCTCACTACATCAGGCGCGCATCTTAATGTTATCCGGAATTCACCAAAAATGCTTGCTTCATTGCGATGGATATTTATTACACCTCTCCAACTCCCACTACTGGATATATGTTAGCTTATCAATTATAATTTTTCCCCACCTTCGCAATTTCTGGATTGTTTGAGCCAAACTTTTTCCGCCCTGAGTACTTAAAAAGTCTGCCCAATCATATAGTTGTAGTCTTAAATAATCGATTAAGCAGAAATCTATTTTTAAAGAAATTGTAATCACTGTTAAAGTCAAAATTAAAATCAGACGAAAGAGGGTTGTCTTTATTGCGTTTTCGTTCCGTGATTCAAAAAATATCTCTCAACAGGTTTTACTTCAATCATAGACTAAAAAAATTAGCACAGGAAATCAGAAAACAAATAAAACAGAAAAGTACTGTAATGCAGCGCGAAACATGAGGTTATAATGTATGCATAATCAGAAATTGAACGAAATTGTCAGTAGTCGAAAAGCGACAAAAACATTGCTAAATTATTACCAGAGCGTATAAAACAAACAGGCGTAGAACAGTTAACAGTTGACGTTATCGTTTCAAAGTGACATCAGGCGAGGCTAGGTCCACTACCTCGGCGTGATGATACGGTATCGTATATGAATCGGAGCAGCTCGTTTTCTTCCAGTAAATACTGTGCATTCTTTTCCGGCTCCAATATCACCGGCGAGCTGATCAAAAAGTGGTGTGCGTTATTCGTGTCGTCGTTAAAATTACGCTTGAAAACCGATTTTTCTGCAAAATGGGCACAGTCGGTTAGATAAAATCGAATTCGAGAAGCAAAAAAATTGACTTGTTGCATCTAAACTAAAACTACTGCTCTTCTTCCTTTATTAAGTTTTTGCTCGTTTTCGATCTTCTGATATATGTCTATCATTGAAACATGTCTCAGAAAATTTCATTGGTTCGGTCATATTAGATTTCCAAAATATATGAAACTTTTTCGTCAGTGAAAGGTGAACAAAGTTTTGGTTTCGCTACATAAAATTTCAGATGCGAAGCAGTGCTATTGCTGATGCAAAGTGAGGACAGCAAGTACATGTAACACTTTCATAACCTTCTTTTCTCCATGAGATCTGTTATTCTTTTATGCAAAAAAGGCAGCATTGATAATACCTACTTATATTTTAATATTATGCTTGAAAAATTCAATCTTAAAACAATAATATTCGTTCTGTAACAGTATGTACACATTGCCTGCGTCGCACAGATGCGCGTTACGTTTTTCTCTTTGCTGAGTTTTTACTGTCTCAATATTTTTAGCTATGTAATCTGCTCAAAAGAATCGTCATTCGAGCGTCTAACGACATTCGGATAACCCGAGTCGAAGCGGTTATTTAGCATGAAAAGAGCGCTATGATATGCAATGCATCATAACTGCGAATTATCGTTGAACATTTCGTTTCTTACCATTTTCAAGGAATGTCCTTCTGTGTTCGTCTGTGAGCGAATCGATGCGCTCTTCTTCTGCGATTGTGCGTAGGTCATTGTCGCATTTCGACCGAACATATGCAAAGGGAACGCCGAAGTTTCTCGCCTCTTGCGCCAAAGCTTTCTCGGCTTCGCCGAAATGATTTTCACTGATGATAATCAAAAAATCAAAGGCGAAAAGCTTTTGCTCTCTGAAAAATACTGAGCAAAATTCAGAAAGTAAAAGTGAGACAATCAATCAAAGGACACACTTGAAAAAATACGTGAATAAGCAAGTTGAAAACTGAATTTATTTGCATCTTGTACCGGGTTTTCTCAAAATTACGCCTCCCCCCAAAATTACGCCCCGGGGGGCGTAAATTTGAAAGTCTTCTCGATATTTAGCCCCGGGGCGTAATTTCGGAGTTAAAAAGTGTTTGTTCGACCTCAAAAAATAGTACTGTTTGAGCTATCTTTTCTTGAAATTTTGCCTTGGTATATTAATAGATATACGTGTAGAATTGCATTTAATTGCAATTTCACCTGAATATGGCCGAATTTCACCTGAATATGGCCGAATTTCACCTGAATATGGCCGACTTTCACTGTTTAATGTGGCTTTGCTTCGGTAAAACAGTATCTGGTGGTAGTAATACAACAGTACTACGTGTCAGTACGTTTCTCAGCATTTCGCGAAATTAAGCCCCGGGGCGTAATTTTGAATTTCACGTGACCACCAAAAAGCACGTTTTTTTCGTCAGCGCCCCGGGGCGTAATTTCGAGAAAACCCGGTATAAGTCATATCTTACTTCCGATAAAAGACATGAAAAGCAGCCTGGAGATTATTTCATAAAAGCATAACAGATTGGGTCAGAGGTAAATTTACTTAGTCTCACATGTCATCTCTACCTGACCTCGACGAGCCATAGGTATGACACGTATCCGCTTAATTCAGCTCCAAGCGGCAGTGTTTTTGTCAAACAGATCTTGCCCAACTGATATCCAAGCAGGTGAGAGCAGGAAAAGTGGCTCTAGACCGCCAGCCAGCAAATGATAAACACTCACACGAAGTATGTTGCATTTGGCACGCTGCCACTGCCGCATCCGGGAATATCCCAGAGGACACCAAATTTGCACGCGTCGCCGTTAAATCTATACGGCTGGATCCTTTGAGTCGTCTCGAAAGAGCCCGTCGGTGCCCAGCCTTGATCGCCTTTGCGTATGCCTCGCAGCGCATTTATTAGAGTCGACTTGCCGGCTTTTACTCTGCCGCAGAAGCCGATATTGAACTCGTGAATCTATAATCGCTTTTGTTGAAAAGTAATTGAACGTTCGTTGTCCATTAAAATACGACAAGAGTTGAGACCGCAAATCTATCATAGGGTCGAGAGAAATTTACAACTTATATCGCAATGCAAACGTTGCTAATATTTATATTAAGATATTTCAATTCATCTGTTGTTTGCCGAAAATCGAACATTAATACTGCGCCCGATTATATGACTATGGGCCGGTTTCACATCGCGTACTTTAGCTAAAGTACTACTTTACGCAATGATAAAGGATAGGCCTTAAGTACGACTTTAGCTAAAGTATGCTATGTGAAACCGGCACTATGAGTAAACGCTTCTTATTAACCTCCCTTAAATTTTTTAGCCTAATCGGCTTGGGACTGATATTTGACCATTGGACTTAACCATAGAAAAATGTTGGTAGTGACGATAAATGATAAATGTTAAATTTACTGACAAAAAACAAATCGATAAAAAATTATTTCTACTAAATTTTTCATTTAAATCCATGAATAAAAATAAATATTGAGACTGCATTTAATGAAAGCAGCGCCGAGCATTGATATAATGAAATTTTGAATTAGCAAAATTTTAAATGTTTCAACTAATTCAAACGCGCTCCACCGTAGGTTCCCAGTGAGAATAATAGCTTGTATTACTGTATCAATCCCTAGCTGGCGATGCGCTGCGTCTCTCTGTTCTTTCCAAAATTCTGGCGGTCGAGACGAGTAGTTGAGAAGTTCAGGAATGGTCTCGGCGTTTATTTGTAGAATTCGATCAGGCATTGGTGCTGGTCGTGAAGCACGTTTGGTGAATAACTCAATGATCGGTTTTGCTGCATTCAACACTTCGTCAACTGCATTTAGCACAAGGACTGCAGTCCTGCACACGGCTACAGCTTGGCCCATTTGATGCTCTTAAGCAAAACTGGATATTACCATTAGCTAAAGCTAAAATAAAGAAGGTATTTTACTTCAGATCTTATTGCCTAAATACTTAATTCAAGTTTTACAACTTGAATCATATGAATAAATTTTTGTCATTGTTTTCGAATTATTTCCTCGCAAAAAAAACAAACCCAAAAGCTAAAAATTGTCAATCGGAATATTTGCAGCTGGGTCGTCGGCTTATAGCATTCGTACACAGCATAAATTAACAGGGAAGGACATGCATGTCCATAGTACATTAACGCATAAGTTTCAAGTATCAGAACGATATTCAAATCATAAAATTTTTATCAGTTGACCGTAAACTATTAAAGCAAAGTGAAAATACGCATGATTACTTTGACAAATCTGTTTACAATTGTTTCATAGTTTGGTAATCTAAATGCCCTTGTCGGGATCACAAGTTGGCCATAAAAACATACGTCAAATACACGATTTGTATATCACGATCGAATCGGATGTTCTCTTTCTCGTTTAACGCAACTGAAATTAAAGCATGCTACACTACAATGCAAAAAAGATTGATGAGCACTTTTAGCGCTCTGCTAAGCCGAGATTGGCAGCTACGTCTGCAAGGTACACTCCAACACAGTCCGCGCCGGGATTGCGACGTTCCATGACCTAAAGGTACGCATTTTTACCTTCATAGAGACTGACATACATCGAGTCATCTTTATTTTTACTGTTGTATGACAAACGTTAATCCGAACTACAAAAAAGCCTGATCTGTTGAACCCGTCCATGCATACTTGTTTGAATAAAAATATTACGGTAATAAAAAAATAGCGGCCAAAATGATCGAGTGAAAAGGAGTACTCTTTATAGACACTCAGTTTGAATGCAAGTATGCCAAAATGAAATAAAAGGGTTAAGAAATGATATGCAAGAATGAGAAATGTTGCTGAATCGTGGTGCAAGTAATAAGGAGTAACCTTGTAAACCACGTCTCGAAGCAGTTCCCGTTCATCCAATTGATACTTTTTGTAATTTCTCTTTCCCTGAAGCGCCATTGCGCTGACAAAGTAGAGACGACTGGAGCTGAGAGCTGAATGATTGTTTAAATATTTGCGGAACGTTGCCGTGCCTGAAATCATCTTATTTGTGTTGCGATCTCATGGCTGAAGAGCAGAGTTGTTCTAGTCTTGCTCCCGCCATTCAATTTTACGATACATCAAGGTATGCCAAAACGACGCAGATGGCTGCGAATGAGGCTAACTAATTGTAGCTGTTCGTGACTTTTAGAATTCGTCGAAAGTCGGACTTTCGCCAGCGGGGACATTGCAAATTATAAATCTGCACATTCATAGGAAGTCACATTTGGTAATGCCAGGAAATCACAAAGCGACCGCGTCCTTATATGCCCCCTTAAGCAAAGGGCAAAGCGTATTTTATACCTGCTGCCTTGAAATGCTCCTTATCGGCCTCCTTCACTTCGCCCTCTTCATCTTCGAAGTCGCTCATCAAATTCTGATCGCATTTGGAACGCACGAATGCAAATGGTACACCGTAAGACGCAACCGCATTGGCATACTGCATATCATTCTCCGTCAAACTTTGACCAGTCAGGACAATGACAAAATCGAAAGCATACAGCTTCTTGTCTCTAAAATTAGAGAAAGTTATCATTCTTTGTTACAAGATTTGGCTTCTGTAAGTAAAGAAAATGACAAAAATGTCAGTGTAATTGAATAAAGCATTGAAGTCGTTAACTGGGTGCGTACTTTTGAAGGTATCTGACATACTATTTTTATTCGACACAAGTTGAGTGTCTTGGAAACTAAAACTCAATCAAGCTTTCTTCGTAAGGATTAACACGCCCAAAGTGGCATCGTAAAAGTTGAAACATGAAAAGCTCAACTAAGTATTTATTGAGGCGGATCCAGCTATTTTTTATTCTGGTTTAAAAAGAAAGGGTAAGGAGACACATAAGGATAATTATGCTTTACCATAACTCTCGACGGCACATGGTTAAACTGAGAATGCACTTTGTCAATAATATAATTGCTTTGCTTGACGCTCCTTTCCTTCACGCTGGTAGTATTTCAAGCAAATAATAACATTAACAGTGATAATAATAATGAGCTGCACGCGTTAACCGTATCGTTATAAGATAGATAAATGATTGAAAACTTCTCGCCAGTCGTAAAATTACAATTGTAAAAAGAAGAAAAAGGATACGACTGACTCAATGTAAGTCTTTGAGGGGTGAGTACCGGTACTAGCTCCGGGAATGTCCCACAAAATTACATTTTCCATTGCTTTGAACACGGGCTTGTCGGGAGGAAACTCATAGGGAGCAATCTTCATGGTCGTTTCGGTGCTTCCAGTTTCAGCCCATTCTTTCTCGCCCTTCTCGACTCGGCGCCACGCGTTGATCAAGCTTGATTTACCGTTCTTGCAGTCTCCGGCAAATGCTATATTATACTTATTTACCTGAAATAATTTTTTGGCGTAATGCTTACCAATATAGTCAAAGTTCGTACATTTAATGGTACATGTGTCTGCATTTGTTCAAATGCCGCTTAATTGTTCAAAAAGTGGACTTAATAGTAAAGAAAATTAGAAACTTGTGTTCATTATTCTTCCCTCTAACACTAAAGCGAATCCTTCGCTCATTATTACAAATGATATTCTGCTAATCCGAATTCATTTCTCCGAAAGGCGAAATAAAGTTGAACGCATCCACTTTTTTGCATCGTTCTGAGCAAGGGGGAAAAAGAAGCGAAAAAATTGTAAAATTGTTGCAGTATAATTGATTTCTCATGGAAATTTCTTGCTCTTTCTCGTTATTGTCAAGAGAAATGGGAATATTCGGCTTTAACAGTACTTGGTAACATTTCTTTACCCTATATTACAAATATACTCGTAAAAGTGGATAAAGTAGGAAATTTGGCGGACTTAATTGCGACGATACTGCCGAAAAAATTGATCAAGTTAATATGGGTCAATAAACAGAAAAAAACCGGACAGATGTGATTTCACTGAGCGAGAACCGCTATTTATGTCAAGGCTTTTTTGGGGGAAAAGTTTAGTGGGATTCTTAAGCCTACCTCTGTTTATCGGTAATTGGATGCGGGGCAAAATAGTTTAAGGGCGGGACAAGTTGTCATTCTTCCCATTTACGCATCTAGTGGCAAATAATTGGTGTGCGTAAACAAAATTTACCGTATCGATTCCCAAATGTTGCTGAGCTTCTGCGCGCAACTGCTCCGGTGTTTTCTGCGGCGTTGGAGCGATATATGCTGGTCGAGCTGGTCGTGATCGGCCCAGTCCCATAGTCAGTGATGACACGTCAAATGCCAATGAAAGGGCAAGATCAGAATAGCACGGCTACAAGACCTGTGATACGGTGCTGTCCTGTGGAAATAATAAGACTCGAATCAGCAATACTTTATCGCATCCTATTTCGCACACTAACTTTCGTCTCCAAATATAAGAACGTGAGACAACAATAATGACTCAATGATGTTTCGACTAAGCCTTGCGCAGAGCATTAACAGCATATTCTTGTTCAAACAGCAAGCCCCACCCTCGGAGCGCATGATCACGACGGTCGACGGGCTATGAAAAACGACGCATTCCTCACGCACACAGCCTTTGTTCGCACTGTAGGGAAGATAACGTAAGTTTCGCAACCATCGTGCTCCTATACGAGTGTCTCTTAGCCACTAGGGAGCTCATGTAAGGGCCGGTTTCATATCTTCTACTTAAGCTGAAGTTTAGGTCAGGGATATAGTTTAACATAACGTTAAGTTTGACTTTAGAAAAAGTATATTAAAAGAAACAGAACCAACGGCTACGTATAAGTAACAGTTCATGAATTCACTATTTTCTGGCGTCAGTTTCATAAAACTAGTGCAAATGTGAAGTGCAGAATATGCAAAATCTAAGGTCGCGTTTTTAATGTGGTTTGCTTATGGGATTTGCCGTATTTCTAGTTTGGACGCTATTAATTTTAATTTTGTCGAAAATCTTGTGCTGAACCGAAACTAGTTAATTAAAAGAATATAGAAGTACGATCGATATCCAATTATTACTAGAAGACTTCAATTCACGAATGCTAGTTCTAAGTATTAAGGATCAATATTTTATATACTGTCGCTATTAATATATTAAAGGTACGAAAATGCTTTTAGCACAATGTCACTGCGACTGCAGCTGTGTAGAACGGGATGTAATAGAGCGCGATTCATTATATAGGACTAATGCTAAACTGTATCGATAAGCATTTGAATGTCAATGAGAAAATGAGAAATGAGCATAGTGAGCAAAATACTGCAGCGTTAATTCTTGTTTTCAAAAAACAAAACTAAAGCTGCACAATGAAATGAATATTTTTGGCCAGCTCAAGTATTAGTTACTCCAACTCCACCCTGCGATTAAACAGCGCGCACCGTCGCTTTATTTATTTGTCAATGCCCAGTGCGACGTTCTATTGATCTCCGTTGTTGCGTTGTTAACTTTCATATCAGTAGACTGCGACAAGATGCTTTATAACAAAGTTTCACGAGTTATTAGTACCCGAAATTCGCAATTCAGGCATTAAAGTTCATAAAGACCTGCTTTTTCAAAAACTCCACGTTCAAGTGCAACCATTGCAGCAGAACTGTACATATGTGCAAATTTTCAAATGTATTGTAAAAAATCAATAAAAATTTGGGGCCGGTGCGAAACCGGAAACAGTACGTTATTTTAGCGCGATCAAAGAAATTATTGTATTTTGGCAACAGGATTTATATGCGCTTTCGAGTTTCCACATGAAAGAGATGTGTAGCTATTTCTCCATCAGTAAATTCTTGAGCAGGCAGCTGCTACACTTAAAATGGAGTAAATTACTGTGTTCCAAACTTATAAGAGACTAAGATAAAGTTTACCATATTTCTTCTAAAAGTTCCCACACTCCAGTAAACGCCACCCTCCCCCCCTCAAGCCTTGGTTGAAAAAATAATCGCCCAAGGCGACTATTGAAAGAAATGTGCTATTTTTGATTGAGAAATGTGCTTTGAGAAAGGAAGACTATTCTCACGTTCTTTTAGCGAACATTATGGGCGGAAAACCGTCGCGAGATAGGTCAAAGAACCACGCTTTCAAAAAACCAGCTCCCCGTCCAAGTCCCATAGCAAATGACGAGCACTACCAAGACGAGACAGCTTCAAATGCTTCAAATAAGCGAGAGAAGAGTGCATATAGCTCAAAATCGACGGAATATTGGGAACAACAGCGGCTGGAAGCCCATCACCATCTAAAAATAGATACGGTAAAAATAACCCTTTTCTTGCTTCACGATTGGTGACGGTAACCTAGGCGCTCGAGTAAGTCTACCAAATTGTGCGACTGAAACGAGCGGAGCTATTCTTCGTTATTATTGTGTGCACCAGAGCGCACGTAAATTTTGCCTACATAACGACATTCGCGCGAGCAGTAATAACGGCGAGAAGCTTCTCAATTTCGCCGCGCGAGCGTTGTAGTCGCAGAATTTTGTAGGCATGACCTGAGACTACTATAGCCAATCGCATCTTTAACAGCAGTAAATTTTCAATTTAGGTACTCGACTGCAATATCGCGTTTTGTGGAAAAGTAGGATCAGGGAAGTCGAGCATGATTAATGCTCTTCGTCACGTGAAAAAAGGCGAACCGGACTGGGCACCGGTCTCCAGCTTCCAGTCCACAACCGACGTTAAGCCATATCGTTTCGCCGATCCGAGTTTCAAGCACTTGGTTCTGTGGGATATGCCGGGATGCAGCACGGGCGACGTGCCGACCGACAGCTACTATTTGTAAGTCAATGTGGGAGGCTGTTTTATTCTCAAGTTACATAAAAATGCATTCGAACCTGGAGCAGTGAGCAATGAATATGCTTCTTGGTACCCTGACGACTTATTTTCTACAGGAAAAAGCGTTTTAAACAAAAGCATGCAAGTTTTTAGTGAACAGAAGCTGTTCGCATTCGACTTTCTCGTGATTGTGAGCGATGGATTTCCTGGAACAGCTGAATGCGCCTTGGCCCGTGAAGCTCGCAGATTTGGCGTCCCTTTTGCCTTCGTTCAGTCGAAATGCGACAAAGAACTGAGATCGCTTGTTGAAGAGAATGGCGAGGAATCGGTGTCGGAGAAAGTCAAGAAGAAGTTTTTTGACGAGCGTAAGTATAAGCTCATTTAGTTCATTCGTTGTCTAAGGCCGCTGTTTGATAGGTTTATAATATTATTGCCATTATGGTACTCATGGGCTCTACGTAGACACATACTTTAATATGCATAAACATTCATTTTAATCTGAAAATACTACTTTTACTCTAATAAGGATACGTTTCTGCTCAAAAAGGACACTTTCCACGTGAAATCAAAATGGGAAATGTCCTCTTTGAATTGGGATATGATGCATTTATATTAAGAGAGTTATGCTATATCGAATTTGGAAAATAGTATTTATATTTTAATGCAGTCTCTTACCCTGAGGCCTCTTTTCATAATAAAATTGGTTGTAGAATTGCGAAAGTGCAGAATTACTAACGCGGTGATTGGTCAGAAAACCGGAACAAACAAGAAATAATCGGGAAACGACCATAAAACGCGCTTACAATTCCACAATTCTGCAATTTAAAAGTGTTATGAAACTGGCCGCATGCTGATTATTTCAGAGAAATTAAACTTCACGACAATCGTCAGGGGCGATATCAAGGGCGCAGTTCACTTCCTCGTAAGCTCGCCCGTACTCCTAAACTTGGAAAAGAATTATGAGTATATGTTGGACGAAGATGAATTCAAAAATTACGTTTTGGAAGTAGTCGCTGCTCGCCGCGGTCTTCATGAGAGCACGGGCGAACATCGTGCCAGTAAGAGGAACTGCATTTAAAATAAAGTCAACATCGCGTCTCATTTCGTTTTAGAACCTAACATATCAGAAGGTACTGAGCGTATCAAATCGACCGCTATGGCAGCTTTTAGAAATTCTTCCGGTACGAAAAACAGCACTTGAAATAAAAGTCGATGTCGCGTCTAAATTTGCTTTAGAAGCTGGCATGCCAAGAGATGATCAGCGCAACAAGCCGGCCACTCTGCAGGCTTACTATTCTCAACCGTCACTCAGTAAAGAACAGCAACGCTCTGCAGCACAACTCAAACTCAACATTGATCCGGTATAGCGATAAGCATTTTTTTGCAATTTTATAGGGATAACGCATATGTTACTGTTAATGCCCAGGACGTGCAAGCGTGAAGGCCGTGGAATTCACTAATATCAGAGATCATTCAAAGTTGCAAGAGAAATAGTTGGGAAATATACTGGATGTGACTAAAAATCAGTTGTTAAATTTGAATATTCATCAGTGTTCATATGTACGCATGCGACAGTGTTCACTTAGGTTGACTCATAATCTTTAATGAGTCACGTTGACTGGCTCTACCTAAAACGGCTGTGCAGCCTTTCAAATGCAGCCAGTTCATTTTATTTTCAGGGACACAGCTTTAACATAGGATTTTGTGGCGAAAAGAAAGCAGGAAAATCGCGTCTTATAAATGCCCTGCGCGATATCCAAAATGACCATCCCGATGCCGCGCCCGTAGCTGCCTTTGAGGCAACAACCCCGATGACGCCTTATCGCGCGACACCAGGGAAGTTTAATGGCGCCGTCTTGTGGGAAGTGCCTGGATTCAAATCTGCAGATAATCAGAATTATTTCGAGTACGTTTCTTACATCAATACATTTTTAAGCATTATGAACTTACACTTATTTTAATGGCATTTATAATGTTGATGATGTATCTGTGGTTTATTAAGTCAACTTTTGTCATTGTTTTGGTCGCGCATTACACTATAAGTGTGCAGCAATTAATGCTGTATGATGACACTGGCAAAATTTCCATTAAAATTTGAATGTCCACGTCAATAAGAGAGTTTATTATTTTGTTAGCAACAAGTAATTTTCAGCGATAACAACCTCTGCGCAATGGATCTGCTGGTAATTATGTGTGAAAGCCACTTTGACAAAAGAGAAGCACAAGTAGCTCGAAACGCGAGTAAATATGACTTGCCTGTAGTTTTCGTTTGCTCAAAGTCTGACAGTAAACTAAAAGCGGAGAGCAAGGGTGCGATTGCAACGAATGCTGAAAAAAGTCGATTTCTTGAAAAACGTAAGCTTTTAAAATTCGCTAATATTTTTGCTAAAGCTCATCAACCCTGTTCACGTCTTGTGGCGCATATATAACGCGGAGGGAATGTTAAAATAAGTGGAATTCTTAGCTCAGTCTTGACTCCATAAAGTCAAAGTGGGCTGCATCAAATACGCCGCTTGATTTGCCTGCAAAAAGTCGAGGATGTAGCAGTCGCATTGCATTTTCGCATTTCGTTAATTGACTTTTAACGTTTTTTCGATGAAATTAGGGACTGAGAATAAGGGAAAGGGCGGTTTCGCAAATTTTTAACCTTTAATTCCTGCGGTGAAAAATGCATAACACTACACAAGTAATAATGAGGGCTCGATTCCCAACTCTTCTGAGCGCTATAGTGCTCGATCGTGTTCATTGACCTTCTGGTCAGAGGAACTGTCAACCGGATATTTATTTGGTAGACTTATTTGAGACCGACTTGTAGTACTTTCGCTGCATTTAGTCTTATATATGTAATGCAATTGACTAAATTTTCCAACATATACGCATTTGAGCGCTTGAAGTAGCAGTTTAACCATTCTGTGCTAGCGATGAAATAGAGAGGCAGAAAAATGATTCGTAGTTTAAAAGTAAAGCGACGATTTGGAGGAAGACAGGTTACTGTACAACCCGGACTTAAGAGCATGCTCGAGAAATCGAAAAGTGGCTCTTAGATTTGAGTCTTTTATATCCGGGCTTCGTTGTATCATGAAAGAGCTCTCCATAGGCGATAATGTGTTCATTGAATTATAGAAGAATCTAGTTTCAAGGCAAATATGCCTTCGGATCAGCAGAATATTCCACGCTTCTGGATTAGTGCAACTGTCATCGCTAAAGACCCAAAATTCGCCTCATTTGCTCTGGACGATGAAAAGTTCGTAAAGTATGTAACAAAGACACTCAAAGCAAAGTTTGATCGTCAGCACGAGGAAACGCATATGAAACTTTAGCTGCATCTTGACCATTTACTTTTCATTCGTAATTTTTGATGTAGTGTGAACTATACGTGATTGACGAAAATATTCTGGCTAACGATTGTTCACTGTTGCAGAAATAACAAACTTACTCTATATATTAGAAACGTCATTATCGTTATTGTTCAAATGTGGAGAAGTCACTATAACTAGTTGCCAACAAATTGTATTCTACTTATGAAAAGGTTTAATAGATTGCATGCATAAACGTGCGCATATATTGGTAGAAAAATTTGAGTAGTCATACAATGTCGGATAATACGATTAATGTGCTGATAAAACGTCATCAAATTTTCATCATTTGTAATTAAAATTTGTCTAGTTTTTTGCAATGAGATCTCAAGCCGGACCTTTGCAACTATCGTGATCTATCGGTTCCGCTCTTCGAAGGTCCAACATTAACCGCCGCCCCTCTTAAAAGAGCGCGTGGCGTAACCTTCCCGTCGTCCGCGTAAGGAACACTAAGCTTCAGCTCCTCTGTGGACCGACTCAGGATTCAATTTACACTTTGCGTTTCTTAATTTTTCTTTTTTCCATTAAGTCGGCCCCTTTGATAATGTTTTTCAGAAAATCGATTTAATCGGTCACGTTGTATAAAGTATCTGTTTTTAAAATTTTTATTGTCTTAATGAATTCTTTAGTTTGTAAAAGTTATTTTTTTAAATTTTGGTGGGTGATCGTTGCGCACTAGTGCGCACGTGTGTTACTGAATCACGTTCCTGATGCGAGCACGCCATTTTGCTGCCGTGCGGGATAAGAAGAAATAGTAGGTTTGCTCCCTCGATATGTACTTGCCTTCTCAGTTAAAGTAGTTGCTCAAAGACGATGCAATTAGTAGCAACGCGACACTGCATATTTTATTTTCAGTATTGCTTACAAAATTGATAAAGTATTTATTGGCAAAACAATCGCGTACAGTAAGCAAATTATCAATAGTGTTTGTAACTGACATATTTGACGTGAATTGCGTCGCAGAACCAAACCACCATCGACAGAAACTTGAATACCTAAAATTATTCCAACACTGATTCAGAGCAAGGCTTTGAGAATTTACTACTAGTGACGAAAGTGGCGATTATATAATTCATTTTCTTCCGTCTCTTTCGACTTTTTTTACTACCAAATATCATCTTATCGTAATTTATATTGACATATGCACTAACTGGATGAGAGCTGTTACGAAATAACGCAACTAGTCATAAGTAACATTTAGAAGTCCGCTCGAAAAAATGTTTATCATGACTAAAATTCAATAATGAAAGATGAATTAGGGCATTACAAACCTATATCCAGAATTTTTGAACTTTCGCAAAAGTGCTAAAAGGCGCATACAGATGAGCTCTATCATCATTTTCCCGCTTACTCCACTTTCTGATAGTAGTTTTTAGAAATAAAAATACTCACAGCTGCCGCCACCATTGCTTTAATTTCAACGCATTCGTCGTTTTCATCGCAAACAGTTGCATAAGCTATGTCGAAGATGAAAAATATGAAAGCGATGAGACCACAGGCGATCAGCATAAAGAACCACTGAAATTTGCTCTTATAAAATGGTTCTGTCAGATGAGAGCCATATGCGTTACAAGTCGAAAACCAACATAGACGGACTGAGGTTACCGTTTAGATATTGTATTTGCGTAGGAATTACATGTAAGGTAGTGTTTACGTTTAATACATATCAAGTAACCTGACAAAATTCATTTCAATTTTTCGAAAAATACTCGGGCTTTAAGTGATATTCAATTCGGTCTGAAGACGTCAAAAGTCTGATTTTCATTCTTACTGTTAAGTGTCCGCGTTAGTTTTCAGACACAAATTATTTTCCTTACTAAATCTTCTGACGCTTTTATGGTTACTCTTGTCCAGTGGAAAACGAATAGAAGCAATGCCAGCCCGCAAAGAGTAAATGTCACTGCAAGACCGATCGTTATCAAGTCGTCTTCATCCTTGTAAATATCATAAGTGTATCCACTTTCGTTCATTAACAAAACTGCAGCACCACTCGCGCCCAATAATGCCTGGAATAGATGAGATGAATGAGAGTGTGCAAATTCAAACGAGTGGGTACATGTTCTTATTTTTGCCTTGTTATACTGAAGAAGGTTAGCCATTTTGACGCAGTTCGATGCCGTTTGAATTTTATTGAATTCTTTTGTTGAAATCAAACAATTGAAATTTAATATGTTGAAGCAAGAGTTTTGTTCCAAGATCCGCTGTTATTACATTCATAATCTTTACTCGGGTTCAACCCATTTGGATTGCATGCTCACGACCAATTGCAGTTTTGACTTAAATCTTACTGGTTGGGGATATTTTGTAAAACAACTTTCCTAAATTATAACAAAATTATTTTACCATGTTCAGTATACGCAGAGATCGAATTATGGTGTAAGGATGATTTCGCAGCCAGTGAGGAGTTTCCATGACTATTGAACGATGCACCAGGTTCCCTCGAATAAATCTGAAAGTACCAGATGACAATAGAAAGACTGCATTTTGAATAATTATCGCGGATCATTATACCCTTAAGAACATACCTTAATATGTTCAGTTATCACAAAAATGGAAATAGCCAGCAGCCAATAAATCGCGCAGTGATTTGAGCAGTTTTTGAACTATTATTCATTGTAATCGATGAAGCCCGTTTTGCTAATATACCTGGAAATTTCGACGCAGGTCAAGGCAGCATTTTCATCAGTCAACCTTAGTTACTCACTAGTCGAAAATATTACAAGTAGTTATATTCCACCGCAAATACCAGAAAAAATGTAGTAGAAGGCTGAGTAATACTTACGAATATAACTAAAAATCGCAGCTTCCTATTGGTGGAACTGCTACAATGCACATAAGTCAGTACTGCTGCATGTGGCAAGTGGCGGGAAGAATGCTGAAAGCCTGCGGACTCCACTTTGATATCTGAGGATATGACGTCTCTTCAGCATACTTCAATGAAAATCTACCCGACACCTAGTTGGCGAAAGTCAATTTAAAATCAGCGGATTAGTTTACTCTGCTGTTGAAATTTCGAGGGAAAAACCACTCGCTGTTTGTTGAAGAAGAGTCTGACGAACCGGCTCATTGTTGTTTTTCGCGGGTAGAATAAAGACTACCGCGACTTGTGCAAACAAACGTTTTTGTGAATAGAGAAGATTTTATGAGTCTGCCTCAACTTTCTCAGTAAGAAGGATTAATTTTATGAGACAATCACCACAACTGTATTGAGTAAAACAAAATATAAGCAGCTGTTTAATGTTTCATTTTTGCAATGTTCCAGTTCTCTAGTAAAGTACACGACCAAGCATTAAAATGCCTTACCTGTGCAATCCATCAGGTGAGGGTATGTCTGGTGAGCAGGGATGAAGCAGCGGAGCTGGAAGAAAATCTTCTCGGTCGATTGTGAAATTCCTCCTTTTTCTTGAGAATTATCGTTAATTTCCACGTAGCACTATCCATTTCATCCCATTCTCCATTTTTGAAGCCTTCAACTCGTTGGATAGAGCTTCTCTAATGTGGCAGAGGGCAGATGCCATTCCATACTTGGTCACTGATATCAGATCCATACCTCTATTTCATGAAACATTTGTGCAAGCTTTGCTATTTTGTGACAATATTTGGTCAGTGTTCTCACACAAACCGCAGCTCATTACAACTTATCGCATTGCACAAATTGCAGTAGTCCAGTTAATAAGCTTTGATGACATCATTTTAGGTCTGATAGCATAGGAGAACGTACTTCCACGCGAATTGGTCTGACGCCTTAATCTTTACCTTGATGCCAAAGTGTGCGTACCACCAAGAGTAAACCATATCACCTCGCCTATATCTGTTACTTGTCCATTCTTTATATGCAGGATATAAAGCAGTATGACTATGACAGATCAGTGCAAATACCTTTGTGTCTTCAATAAAAAGTTGTTCAAACAATAAATATCAGTAATCCCTTCTTTGCAATTCATCGTTTTAAGGTTTGCAGCGCGCAGAAAGGTTTATCTGCCTCATTTTGTTCTCCATCTTTTAGCAATATGCAGTAAAAATTTTACATTCATGATACTATCAGAGATCACAAGAGTAAAATAGTCAATAGCTTTGATGGTTGAGGTGCCTGAGATAAATAGCGTCGCTGAACCAAACCAGCATCGATAGAAACTTGAAAACCTGAAATGTTTATGATAATCAGAATCCGTTTGTATAATTATACAGTTATTTCTGTTCTCAGCATGAGTTTTAAAGCTACTTAAATTTCCTTAAAGCGCTATTCATATGAACGCTCTTTTTTATCACCCATAATTGCTGAGGTCATTCTATCGAATTCTGCAAATGTCGACGTTCAGTTTGCAAAGTAGTTTAGTTCACATTATAGGCAAATTATTTGAATTTGAATCGATAACGCTTGTCTGTTAAACACATTAGTTTATGAAATGCGGTGTAAGAAGCGCGATTTCGATATATATATGATGCAACCGCAAAGACTTAAATGGCTGCAAAATTATTGTATTTTTAATTTATCGCAGCTACCGTACATTTCTTTCTTTTAATATGCTAATTTTGCATTAGCACGCGTTCGCCGCCATTACAGTCATAATGGGCACCCTATAACGCTAGAAATGGCTTCAATGATCCATCAGGTTTGAGCGAGAGCACGTTATCGAGAAATCGCATATTACCGAAGACGCTGTCATCGCTTCCAAACGGATGCACTGCCATTCTTCGTCGCATACGGTCGTGTAAACAACGTCGAACACGAAGAATACGAATATCGCAATGCCATTTGCTACCAACGTGAAGAACCACTGAAATTATTGTGTTATCTAAGGTGAACAAGTTGTATCTTTACGCAGATCCATTAATCGTTTACTTCGCAGGCAAACAGAGTTATCGAATTGGGCAGTTTAACCGAGAGCTAGTCAGAGACGCAAGCCTTTAATTGAAAGTTACAGGAAAAAAAACGGTGATTTTGCTCGCAGCATTGGGATAAAAAATTAAGAGCATCACATTACGACAAGTCATTTTAAGACACGATAAGAATTTGACATCCTGTCATATAAGAAGTAAATCGACAGCTAACGCGGCTAAACACTAAAAGTCAAAAGTCCTCAGTTCGGTTGATATCATAGGTTCAAAATTATTAATTATCTTTTTACAATATGAAATTATGACTTTTTCTTATTATGAAATCAGAGTTTTGCTGAAATAATATGTATAATATAACGTTTATGCAATTTAAATAAAACAATATGTCGTCTTACGAATATCCTTGGTAAGCTCAGTGTTATTCTTGTTAGATGCAGAAGAATGAGCAAGAATGCAAGCCCGATGGAGAATACCGTGACTCCATAACTAGTCCTTAAAACTTCGTGCTGTTGCGAGTATGAATCGTAAGTGAGGTCATGTTCATTGAGTAGTTTCATTGCCAAAGCACTTGCACCCAAAAACATCTGCAAATATTTATTTGCTCACTTTGTTTCAAAATGAATACTTCGGAGCTTCGAATATCAAGTCTCTGTTGCAACAAAAGTAAAACTGGAATACTTTACTGAGAGCTCTTAAAATTTGTGGCTCACAGTGACGTGTTCGCTTACAATGATGCTCTTTACACGAAGCAACGCATAGTCTGCGGGGTCTCAAAAGAAAACTATTTATGCGCAGTGAGTAAAACTGATACGATGAGTCGCAAATATTTACACTATATACACTATCATCTGATCGCAATCTTCCTATTTTTGTCAGGCTGAAGTAGCGCTATACATCTTCTAATATAATAATAATCTGTCGAGTAATAAATAATTAGACAGAAGGTCTAGCTCTCACGCAATGATAATTACATAAATTTTATCACAAGCATGATGCTATAAAGAAGTCATTTTATACTATAAACTGTATGTTCAAAGATGATGAAAGGATCTTACCATGTTCACGCATCGCAGAGTTCGAAGAATGGGGAAGGCATTTTTCTGAAGGCACGCAGGTGTATCCATATTGAACTGCTACAGTGCAAGCAACATCAATAATCAGAAAATGTAAATCACTTGTAACGCTGTGCCAAGCCAGAATTCGATAGAGGTCGACAAAAGGCGCAAAACTTCCCGGTGGTCGCGACATATTTAACCGCGATGAATGTGATCAAATTTTACAATTAATAAATATGATCATCAAACTAGTCCCTAGCCTAAAACTTTGTTGACAATCGCCGCTGCAAATGCGATATCAATACAAAACAGATAGGAACGTCAGGCATCTAAAGTTCTTCGATATTTTCACTAGAGTATCATGTGATTATATACAAGAAATCAAGTATTATTGATTTACTTTTATTAATAACGGCATAATTCTTTCTTTCACAGTTGCGCAGCGCAATCAACAAGTTTCAAAATACATTCGCGCCGAAATGAAGATTGTTCCAGTCGCCGCCTTTCATATCCATCGATACTTATCGACACAAAAGTTCATCCTACATCTGTTTATTTAAGTTAACAAAAGGCGACCGCTCAGAGATCCCACCTGCTCTCTATTCATCTGAAGTGTTTCGAGGGAAAAAACTTGCACTGTTTGAGGACTTGACAGTGAAACCGGCTTTTTGTTGTTTTTTCCAGTGCTGAACAGAGAAAGCCGACAGAAGCGGAACTTTGCATTTGAATTCAACTCGTTCCTTCTTATAACTGTCCTTCAACTAATAATCTTTACTCTAATCAGTGTCTCACTATCGGCAAGGTTAAAATAATAAATGCTCTGCCTCTGGTCGCTTCCTCAATATTAAAGTAGTCTTAACAATGAATTCGGAGCAACTAGCATGAATCAGTACGTTTCATGGAGTGCGGTATGTCGGTGCAGTATGTAGTAAAACGCTATTTCATAAGCACGTTTATGGCTGTTTTGTATTACAAATAAATAACGTAGAAGTCTTTATTTTTACATAAATTAATGTTACAGAGCACGTTTTAGGTTTACTGTATTTGCATCGCTTTAGAACATTTGCTCTCTTCCTTTCACAGAGAACTAGTACACGATATCAATATTACAAGCTAGAACATTGAGCAACGCTAATGAAATTAAAGAAAGATCGCCGATTACTGGCCACTACCAGCAGGGGCTGCAGCAGCATCCCAGCCACCAGTAGCAGGACCAGATCCATCGAAGCCACCGCCACTGCCACCTGGGAAACCACCGCCACTGCCGCCGGGGAAACCGCCACCATTGCCGCCAGGGAAGCCGCCGCCACTACCGCCGAGACCGCCACCGTTGTAGCTCCCGGGGGTTGGGTAGCTGCCACCATGTCCATGGTTATAGCTATTTGATGGGGGATATTGTCCACCACCGTTGTTGTAGCTTCCGCCATGTCCTTGGTTATAGCTCTTTGGTGGGGGATACTGTCCACCACCTGGTGCTGGATAATTTCCTCCACCCTGGTTATAATTGCGTGGTGGCGCTGCGTAGCTGCCGCGTCTTGCTCGAATACTAAAAAAATTAAATGTCTTAATATGAACAATATTTATACTGGTCATGAAAGTTGCGTTGATTGAACTGAGAATTTTGCAATAATTGTTGCATCTACTGTTTTTAGAAGATAATTTCTCAAAATCAGTCAAAAGGTAGCACAAGTCAACCCTTAAGGTTGGCCTAAAGTATTTGCATTCAATTATAAGCAATATCATCTTCCGCATTTTAAATCAAAAAAGTTTTAACCCGACCAAAACTGCGAAAAGTTCGCAAGATGCTCTTGTTTTTCAAACTGCAAAAGTTAAGGCCGAAATGTTGAATCCCTTGTTCAAAACACGCTTATTCAGAACTCAATTGTGCTCTTTTACTTCTTCTGTTTCTTAAATATTTCAAGTCTTTTTTAATATCAGCAAAGGATTCTCGTCAAAAATACAATATCAGAGATTATAGTTTACTTAAGGTAAAGAGTAAAAGTTACTTGAATTCGGCTTGAGCAGTCAGCGCGGCCATCGCAACGACGACCAGGAGGAGACCGCAACGAAGCATGGCGGTGCTTGAGAAAGGAAGTTGAAGTTTTTTCTTAAGGCAGTGGAGCTCGACTGATACTGTTGACTCTGATGAGCCGTCTGTCTTATATACGCTTTGAACAGAAAGGGAAAGGTGACGTAAGACGAATAAGGGAGCAGTTAAAACTGCAATCTGCCTGCGTAGGAAGGCGAAAATCCTGTTCTCCCTGCGAGTGTTGGCGGCGTTCTCCCAAATTCGGCAAACATGCGCTGACGTTTTTTATGCAATCTTGTGATCTCATTGACGCTCTGTATTGTTTATGACATCAGTGAGGCCGGGAAAATACGCCCTCTCAGTGCTGCGTAGTTTTTTGAATGCAGATATCTGGCACAGTTCTATGTAGTGATGTGCGTTTGGCAAACTGATTTTACAAAAATATGACTTTGAAATTATCAAATTGTTCCTTCAGCGCTATAGTAGTTTTTCAGTCGCATACTATTACTTTTGAGTTTGGTATTCCAACGATATTCAAAACTTTCATTAGTAGGCTTAATTTGGTGTACGCGCGCCTCCATCAATTGGAAAGTGCATTTTTTGCTGTAAAAACTGCACTTTGACATCGGTTGAAAAACCCTTGAACGTTATTTAGCGCACGCGCACTTTGCAGACGGTTGTTTAGCAAACTGGATATATCTTGGCATTGATAGGGAGTCCTAACATGTAAAGTGATTGCCATTCATAAACTTCTGCTGCTCATGACCATAAATCGTAAATCACAGATCAGAAAAAGCATGTTTATGAATATTTTCGTTGTAGGCGGCAGCTTCGAATGAGTTCGCAAAACTAGAGCAAGCAAACTTTTATTGACTTCTTTCGATGCGTATCGAAAATGCAACGCATAGCTCCAAATTTTGAACACAGATACAGGACACACATCTTGCATTAATGTGGTAAAGTAATGAGTAAACGCGTGCTCGTACAATTAATATGCTTAAGACATAGTTATCATGAGCGCTCCCATCAGCTCGAGTGAAGTCGTGATATTTTCCCTGAATTCTGCTCAGTTAATCAGAGTGCCCATTGACAGTATCAATGCGGGATCGACATTCTTGCACTTGCTCTTCTTCGCCGATAAACTTGTAACCTTTTTCCGCCTAAAATTGAGATATCGCTTTATTCAATCATGAATTATACATTGCTTTCGGTTGACAAGCGAAAAGTCGGTTCCACTCCAGATTTTAATTCAGTTGCATTCAAGGAAATTTCATGAACTGAAGATTTACTTTTCAAAGCGAAATTATAATGATATCATGGCAATGTTTAGGGTTGAAAGTAGAATTGCATAAGCGCTCTTTTAGAATTGGAATTGGAATCGGCCGAACCATTATTTCTGGTATTGTTCATCTACCCTTTTCCAGTTGCTCTCTTACTCTGATTACGCTTTCCATCATTGCTCAACGGTTATCAATTCAAATTGCGGATCGCGAACTGTAATTTATGAGCTGCTTTTCTGTTATGCGTTAATAATTGCTCATATCACTTCTTAATCTTAGGTATGAAAATGGATCGTACCTCAGAAAGCAACTCGATTCCTTGCTCAGTTGTAGTCCAATTCTCGACCAACAGCATCCCAGCATATTTCGTTTGCGCCAGTCGCAACGACTGATATGGATGCAAAAAGCGCCTGTAATATTGACAATAACTTAGCAAAGTGGAAATCGTATGTAATGAGCATTCGTACGAATTATGTAGGAAACAACAATAATGATCAGCCTGATTCAAAAAATACAGAGAATCATATTCATCAGTATTTGTTGCGAAACCAAGCCGCTTCATACTTCATTTTTTACAAAGTAGCATTAATCGCAGTTCTTTTTTCTTTAGCAAATCAAATGAGCGTTTTTTTTTCAGCGCTTTCTGCATCACCGCTCTACTGAAAGTGTACAAGCACTGAAAGCATACTGCAGTGTCTTCAAGGCTTTCGAACAATGCTTCAATGCTTCGGCGCTCATTTGGGAGTTACTGTAGATTTGCTGGAGTTTCGTCGACAAAATACAACTGTAGACGTTCATGTCTGATAAAAGTGCGCTAGCTTGCCGATCCAATAACATCGCTTTGGCATTACCTAAAATAAAGATATAATTATATGAGCTTAGCGAAATCAGGGAGATGGGGGTCTGCGTCTCCCCTCATTTTTGATTGAGAGTTGTACGAGACCTGATCATAAAGCAACAAAATTCATAGGACTGAGCGCCTAAAAGTGCAAAAAATTGGTCAGACAACTAGAAATAACTGGACAATGAGCAACTATCGCGCTAGCAATTCCGCAAATGTCGCTATTTTATGAAATGGACCTAGGTTGCTGATAGCACTCAAACAATTGCGCGATTTTTTGAGGGATTAATAAGCGCAATCATAAGCATATCTCATTGAGCAGAAAATATCACTCTGAATGTATTATTTCTAAACTAAAGATCAAATATTAATAGTTATGTTAACACTACTTGAAACCGTACGCGTATTGTGGTCAGCCACTGGATTCGAATCGAAGAGGTCGAGAGCAACTTTTAGTTTTTCCATCAGTTCCATTGCTCTGGTAACGTCATTAGCCGACCCACATGACTGACAAGTGGCAGAAAAATTGGCGACGTTGCTCTCGTCAAAGAACGCTATTCCAGAGCATTGCTGACATTTAACAGAGAACATTTCTAAATCCTGAAAACGCAACGATTTAATTAGCTTTTACCGCCGATAGCTCTGATGAGCAACTGTTCCATGGTTCTATTGCTAGATAGAAGAGAAAATGTTAAGTGAAAAGCCCATATCGAACCATATGGCTTTCAGAACTGGAGTTATTGATTGTTGCAAGATTTTTTTTAAATTAATACGATTGCATGTTTCACATCACATGCTAAGTTGAATATCGCCTATAAATATTTTAATTGCAAATCTCATTCCTTTTACTAGTTATGGATTGAAATTTTTGACGAAATTCATATCTAGCATAACTTCCATACCACGCATACACTTTCTTCAATACTGACAAACTCTCATGGAGGTAAGATTTAATTTTTAGTCACCGCGTTTCGTTTCATTTTTTTTCGCTCTGAAATCTATAATTTCTTACCCGAAGTTTATCCTTACATAGTGAGCAGTCACAGTCAAAATAGAAGCGAAATGAGGATAGGGATCTCCTCTCTCGTGTTGGAACGAAAGTTCCAAAGTAACTGATTCGTAGCTGAAAGATTACCAAATATAGTGTTCGCAGCACTTCAATGGTGAAATGATTGCTAATGAAGCGTGGTAAACAAGACTTATATGTTTGTTTTTCTTCAATCAACTGCGAAATTGCGGCACTCTTTCTACATTCGCGCATAAAGATCTGTTCAGATGGTATCAGCCTGAATATTGCGATTAATTCAATGCACAATTGTTTGGTGTAAAAATCTCCACAGTTAGATTGTGGTAAATATGGTAGAGGATAATATATAAGGCTTAAGAGCCAAATTATTAATATTCTTACGTCTTTTAATGATTTATGGCCAAGACCAGGTTTAAGTGGACGAACGACGATTCGGGGGCCGTTGAAGTTGGCAAAAACATCTGGATCACACGAATGATCGAGAATGGAGGCACTAAAAGAGCAGATATAAGAATTAATAATGATCGTAAAAATATCATTAGTACATTAGTCACATAATTATTAGGACAATGTTCCAACCGCTAAAGCAACATTTCTTACCCCACGTAAAGACCAAGGCCGACTGGCACATTCCGACTGAAAATGACGAACGAGTTTATTGTTACCTGAAAGATTGCACAAAACTATATTTTTCGAAATTGCTTTAGGAAAGTTATGAAATTAATACTTTTCCAAAAACATCTAGAATGATACCATTCGATACATTGTACTCTGCGCCAAAATATCTCTTCAGTTCATCACAAATGTGGCGATACTGGTCGAATCGTCTCCTGTCTTTTATTATATCTTGTTCATCTGCAATTAAGTTGAATCTTGTAACTGCACGACTTGTCATATGTAAGGTCAAATGAGCAAGTTTTTATGCATTCTCATATTGCTTATCGAAAATCCTTTTTCTTTCCAAATATTTCAGGATGTTGTAGCATAAAAAAAAGCTTGGAATTGAAAAACGTCTCTTATACCCAAATCTGGCTGCACTTACCTTTCAAACTAAATTCTTCTAAAACAATTGGTTGAGGACACTGGCCCACTATCAAGGCAGCGTGCATCGGGTATTCATTTCGATTCGGAAAATAGGAGCAAAAAACTCTGATTGATTTAAATATCGCTCATTCATCAGAAACTATGAATATCTGCCAAAGCGTAAAAAAGAAATTAAGTCCCATACGGTTCATAAGATCTTTGAATCGTCGTTGCTGTAGATCTTTCGGTAGATTGAGATTCGGTTCCCACTTGTCATTTCTTTTAAAGATAATGCGCGCTATTAATCTCGCCTTTCTACTCGGTACATAGCCATCGCATTGCTCCAAACATTTGCACTCTTCCTTGTGATCTTTGTGAGCAGACGTTTGACAGGTATTGTCGCAGTAGTGTGCGAAACGACATCGAGAACATTGCAGTAATTTTTCTTGGTCGGCACTAAATCGAATAAACACGTCATTTTATGTACCATTTCCCCTTATTAAAGACGCTTTCAAAATCAAAGAGAACGTTTTACAACCCTAGTCAATATGGAAAACATGCTCATTGATTAGGGAAACGTCCTCATTAGAGTGAAAATGGTTCAGATGATTACCATTTTGATTTCATGCAGTAGTGGCAATAAGAGGCAGCTTGCTCTTCGTAAACGATGTAAGCGTAAGGCCATTCTTCAAGCAATATGGCGCCTATTTCAGAAGACGAAGCCATTCTCTGTCACTATCAAAAAAACCGGTTTTATTCACACTGCGATCTTCTCAGTGGAATGAATATTATCAGTTTCAAAAGATAAGAAAAGTTGCAAGTGACTGGACTGCCTCGCAGCCGCTGGCATTAGTTGCTGACTTGGAAGTCCTTCGGCGGTTGCCTTTGAGTATAACCGTTGCGTGCGGCGGTTGAGTGGCGCCCGCGAACGAAAAGTGGCCGGCCGAGCGCGCGCCATCATTTATCTAGTTTTTCCATCGGTTTGGGCGCTGCCAATGTGGCAGCTTAACGAAGGCGGGGTGTTTCTGTTGGCCTACAGGTGTTGGGCGCGGTTGCAGCCGGGTCTAAATCATAAAACTGTTGTTATGCAAATATTGTGACTATTCGAGTAGGAATCGTATGGAATCAGGGATGAATCGAGCGGGCGCAGGTCACGCATTTTTTGGCACAATATAAGCCTTGAAGGCAGTACATCTCACTTCGATTTATTCCAGATTCTCTCAATTTCTACTTTTGCACGACACGCAATGAGCCGTACTGCTCCAAAGGTTTTTAAAAGTTATTGCGAAGTGTATCTTAATTACTGCGCCATGTGTTTCCCCTTACCACTCCTTTTAAGCACTGAACCTGGACGTAATACTTTATATAAAAAGGCTTATTAAAGCTTTGCTTGCAAATAATAATAATTAAAAAACTTTGCAGCTCAGTAAGATTCCCGGGGTCAAGAGTTTGAGGTGAAAGCTGTTAAGATCTGAAATTTGGATATGGCAGATATCGAAGACATCAATAACTGCGTGGATTATTTATCGAAAGTAATTATATCAATATCTCGCAATTCAGCATATCAAAGAAAAGCAATGCCGCGCATTTATCTTTTACCGCGCTTCAATTAATGTTATTGCCAAATTGAGATCAAGTAAGCTACTAAGTGCGTAGAGTAATGTGTAACGAACGAAAATAAAGAGGCATCATTAAATGAAGCGCGGTAAACGGCAGAGTGACCGCTACGTAAGCATCCAACTGACAGCTAACGCCTCATTGCTTTCTCAACTACACCGAAGCATCGTTTATACCCATTTCGACTTCTCGCTCGACAACTTTCGCCCCTTTTCATTTCGACTACGCCTGGATCAGCGAAGAATCGAAGACAGGCGACGCGAGGGACAGCGCAGCGCGACCGAACGCGAGACTCGGATTGCAAGAGGAAAAGTAATGCCAGCTGCGTCGCGATACGTATGACGTTCGCTCGGCGACGTTCAAATTTCTGTGCCAGAACTACCAGAATCAGCTGAATGTTAGTTGCCCTCATTCAACCGGATTTATTCGCTTTCTTTCTGATGTCACCAATGTTCTCACTAGCTACGAATAAGTTTTCGCTGTTCTAATATTTTGCTTACTTGCATTGGGGGTTGTGTGGTTTCAGTAACTAATCTGGTTTACTCAATACCTCCTCCATGTGCATACTTGAATTCGTTTTTGTCATTCTATTTAAGCGATAACATAAAGGGAAAATGAAGAAGGCCAACCTGATTTATTCAAGCTTAAAAGTTGTAAAAAAATCGAGCGGAAGGAAATTTAGAGGCTGGAATATGTTCGGCGTATGGCACTACAATAAACACTTAATGCAGGTATGCAAAACATTAGTAAAACAAATAGCTATTCATATCGAGTGAGGACATCAGCAACTTCAGATAGAAGGCAAACTAGTTCAGCCAACCACGTGTTAGTAGTGTAAAGCTGGCTTCTTGCAAAGAAATTTGAGCACCACTGAGCGAATGCCGTGTGTTTCTCGGGCGACAGGCAGGGCTGCTTCTCTTGCAATGAGAGTTTCGCTTTCGATTGCGCTCCGCTGAACTTTTTCAGGTCAACCAGCATCAAGTAGCGAGCCTCGAGATTTTTTACCTGAGCGCGACCGACGTCACGACTGATCTATCTCCCGTAAACTATTGTTTTCGGCCTACTCTGAAGGGCACGGTATGCCTCTTTATCAAATCAACTACAATCGACACTGAAAGCTGAAAGTTAGAAACGTTAAGATACAGCAAATAAAGATGGGGAAGCACTGTGGCCCTATGTTTAATTTTTAGATACACAATTGAATGACTCGATATAGGATTAAATGGCTGTTTCACGATTTTCTCTGCATGTGTCCTTGTACACTAAATCAAAGAACAAAGCAAATACTTCCATCAAGCTTTTTGCGAAACTCCCCAATTACACCGCGCCACGAGCAATGAGTTCCCGCAATAAAAATTGCATTCACTGCAGCCATTGTAAAGTTCCAAACGACGTCATGATATTTACATCAATAAATTCGTAAACCGGGCAGAAATCGTTTGCGCGCGCGCATTGTGCGCACTGCTGTTGGAAGGCGACCAACGTTACGTTCAGAACTACGGCCTCTACAATTTGGTCCACGTTCGCGTGTTTCGCTGAAACTAACAAAAATATCGTAAAAATTCTCTCATACCGTTGTGTTATTCTTTTCTACCGGCATTGGCGCTTAAAGATAGTGAGTTATGGCTTCAGCGTCTGATAACTAACAATCTTTTATTATTGCGCTTTCTTCAAAGTACGCTGTTTTTGAGCTCTGAATAACAAGATACGAAAACCTTTTGTTATCTACGTTCTAGAACTATCAAGAAAGAGTACACCTGTGTCTGCTTTGCTATATGAATACTATTATGAACTATGTGATTGAGACGGTTTGAGATTATTTCTTGATCGAATCAAATATGGAAAATATCACGTTTGACGAAGCTGGAAACGAGAAAGCGGTAAGTATGCGTGGAACTATTTTGAAGTAAAAGCATTTGAAAATTATTTGAGCACCAGGTTACTACGATAGTAATACGGCTAAATGGTAAAAATTATGGAAATGTTGAAATTTTAAGCCGACCTTTCTTCCTTATTCTCATTTCTTAAACTGAAAATTTTAATAATCCCTTACCAATAAATTTAATTATTTATTTAATACACTCACGCTTGATGTTCATTTAGCTTAAAGATGCAACACACAGTCGCTATTTCTTAAACTTTCAAGAGATGCGCTAATGCTAGTTTTTCAAATATCTGAGAATATCTTACTATATATTTTCGGTCGTATATTCCAGTACGTTCAGAAGAAAACAACGATAGACAGATTCCCAGTAACACCCACCGTGATTAACAAAGATGATGCCGATGAAATTATCGGCTGCATGCGACATGTTCTTCGGATACAGGTTAGTTACTCTTGACCATTTATTTCATTTGTTAAATAATATACAGTAAAACCCGGATATAAGAGACACGGATATAAGAGAAACCCGGTTATAAGAGACATTTTGCGATTTCCCGTGCATCTGTACTATGCTACAGCGCAGGAGTTGACCCCGGATATAAAAGACACGGATATAAGAGAAACCCGGATATAAGAGACTTTTTTTTGGCGGATTTTTTGGCCAAGACCCGGATATAAGAGAAAGCACCCCATACAATGACGAAAACCTGCCAGCTCAAGCGGTAAAACGGGTGCTTTAGTAAGCAAAAGGTCGCAGGTTCGATTCCCATGATGTTCGAGTTCACTTTAGGAGATTCACAGGGGATGTAGGAATCGAACTCTCGACCTTTTGCTACCATATCACCGGCTCTACATACTACTTGAGATCGCATGCTCCAAATAAAGTATTCGAGTGTGCTCTCATACTTGTGTTTCGACCGAAAAAGGCGCAGAAAAACAAAGTGGGGACAACTAACATGTGGGTCAGTAAACTCGTCCATAGCTAAATTTTAGTTGACTCTCACCGTGTGCAATTTCACCGTAAACACGTTCAATCTAAGATTAATAAATACTTTTCGTGATTTAAAATGCTCAAATCGTTCTAAAAATGTTCTTTTATTTGAGGAACAATATGTTCTAACCATTAGTACAGTATTTGACATGTTTCTAACAGAAAAAAATTGTACAAAATGGCCGACCCCGCATATAAGAGAACCCCGGATATAAGAGACTTTTTTCAATTTCCCAAGCTGTCTCTTATATCCGGGTTTTACTGTACACGAATTATTCCTGGCTTGTTTGACTCATAGTAAATAATTATGGATACTGCTATTCATTTTGCCGTCACAAACGTATTGGCTGATTCACGAATTATCACTAAATGGCTGTAAAGCCAATTATTATATAGACGGTGTCACGGCACCTCTACCAGGACGTGCGCAATATTCTAATATTCTGTACTCGTTAAAATTTTTCTAAAATTTTAGGAAGGAGTTGAAGCTTTTATGCAGAGACATTATCAAACAATCAAGGCTGGCATTATTGTCTGTCTAGCTATTGCCCTACACGTCTTTCTCGGTTTCGCCATTCATCACGATTTTCAAAAGGCACAAAGTTTGCTGATATTAATGATATTTGCATGGATCTTTCTCATTTATTATCACGGAATCAAGCCATATCTTGGTGAATCTAAATACTCTAACTGCTACGTTCCTTTTGAGCAGCGACTCTTGCAAGTTTGGAATTTGAGGTTTATTCACTGGTAAGAAATATATGGTACTCATTTTCATACGGGAACGTTGCATATTGTTCTCTAAGAGTGATGACTTTCTAGAAATTATTTCTCTAAAATGATTGTGAGTAAGTTGTAATATATTGTATCTAAATGAAGAAAAGAAAATAAGAGTCGATTTGTATGGAGTATATATTAGGAATAACCGTGATTTCAGTCCAGAAATAAACACTACGAGAGGGAGGGAGTTGAAGCCTGTGAGGTTTTGACAGATTTTCATCTTTTGGAGACCGTCATTTTTGAATGCGATTAAGCCAGGAAACATTTTCAATAGGAAACCTTTTTTGCTGGGGATTAGTACTACTCCTTCCTAGCTACATCTATGCTTCGCAGTATCACTCAGCTCTGTTGAGGATATCTCGCAAAAATAAACCTGCATCATTTGTCGCTCACTCAAATTTCGTGAATAATTAGCACGTCTATAAACTGAAGTCTTCGATTCGAGTTTCCACGCAAACGCTTGCTCTAATCGTATTTATGAACTGTGAAGAACTGCTCGTGGTTGCAAGCGCTCGGCTTATTTGCACCATCACTTCTTGGACGAGAAAAATTTTGCTCACTTAATGCAAAAATTTCCAAAATGCATGCAGAACGAGACCTCTCTTTTTGCCAGATAGTCAACTCGACAAACTGTATTTTATTTTAGGGGATTTTATATTTTGGCTGGAACAGTCGTAGCGGTCTTTTTCGTCGTCGATACATGGAACGATCATTATCGGCTGGTATCATTGCTCGGGTTGTTCGCAATCATCGGCTTTATGTTTATTTTCTCGAAGAATCCAGCAAAGGTAAACGGCTCTTCATTATTTAGCATGAGCAGAAGAGTGTGTAAATAGAAAATGATTAATAACGGATAAATATCAACGATCAGGTTTTGATTCATAACGAAATGATACGGCCGCCATTTTCATATTGCCTCTTATGCTTTCATACCCCTTTCAGCACATGAAATTTAAGCGATTACATGCAACTTTCCAATTCAGTTAGTCAATAAGATAGCCGTAACCATTAGATAATAGCATAGAGGAACTTAAACTGAATAAATTTTTTGTTCATGCAACATCATTTTAAGTTTCAGCGGTGTTCATTTTTCAGGTTAAATGGCGCCCAGTGATCGTTGGCTGTTTGCTGCAGTTTTTAATGGGCATCGCCGTGCTCCGATGGGAATGGGGCAAGATCAAATTCAACCAGTTGTCCGACGAAATCATTCGATTTCTTGATTATACAAAAAATGGAACGGAATTTGTCTACGGATTCATTGCGAAACCTCCGAATATCTGCGGAATGAATCCCGTTCTTGCATTCACCGTAAGAGAGAACAGCTTTTTGAATATGTTTTTCATGAAATGATTTTCAGGAGCTTTTTAGAAATAATTTCGAAATCAAATAACTTGAGATCAGTTTCATACAACAATAGCTTCAGCTTCTATTGAAATTGTAGTTTTAAAAAAATTGTAATTAATCAGTTCCAATGTGTGCGGAGAACTTATAATGCTCACCTCAAGNTCAGGAGCTTTTTAGAAATAATTTCGAAATCAAATAACTTGAGATCAGTTTCATACAACAATAGCTTCAGCTTCTATTGAAATTGTAGTTTTAAAAAAATTGTAATTAATCAGTTCCAATGTGTGCGGAGAACTTATAATGCTCACCTCAAGACAGTTGACTTCATTCACTTTCAGTAACATTTATGAAATACATCCCACACTCTTTTAAGATTGCTGTCTCTCGCTTGATCTTTACGCGCATTATTTTGCTAGTTTGATGTGGGAAAGAAAAGGCTTTTAAAACATTTAATGACAATATTTCTTTCTTTTTGTCCGCACTGTTATTCCTGTCATTAATATTTTGCCCTATTTTCGCATATTGAACCAAAAAGTAGCATTAAACAGCGACAGCGGTCTTGTTGCATGCATACAATACGATTCTGTATAAGGCCGTAAAACTGAAAATCGTATTTTTTAGGTTCTTCAAGTAATAATCTATTTCGGAGCGGTTGTGGCGATACTCTATTACTATGGTATTGTACAGTGGTGTGTTAAGAAAATGGCCTGGGCTATGGCACTCACTATGGGTACGACTGCGGCTGAGTCGATGAACTCTGTGGCGTGCACATTTTTTGGAATGGTTCGTATGCTGTAGAGTTTATGCACAACTGTTAATGTGGACTTTTGATCTTGATCTCTATATTCGAAGATCCCACTAAACATAACTCGTGGAATAGGTCTGATCATAAAAATTTAATTAATCGTAAAAGCTGGCATCTTGCTAAAGAGAATTTGAACGTAAATGCCAATGTAATAGCAGCAATACAAACTACCACCTGAGATAAATCAAAATTTTCTGTCTTAATAAATGCTGGAAAGTGTTATTCTGTTCACAGTTTTAACTTTGAGAAATAAGTAATATCATACAAGTGCAACCTGATGATTCGTTATATTTCCTCCATCGAGTTCTTTTCTTGCACCGCATGAATAGTCCACGTCACGACGCTTATGTAAAGCAGCTTTGCAGATTGATATCGTCACTTTTCGTGACATAGGGAGCAGTCTCACAGTAGTTTAAAAGGAAATGTGCTGATACCAAGAAAATCTGTGTCGAGGCGATGAAAAATAGTGCTCTTTAGCCAATTTTAGGCATATTAAATGATAATATTTTAGTCGGAAGCCCCATTGCTGATCAAACCGTACCTGGAGCAGATGACGGCCAGCGAGTTACACGCGGTGATGACCAGCGGGTTCGCCTGCGTGGCCGGATCGACCTTTGCCGCCTACGTCGCCTTTGGCGCTTGTCCCACTTATCTTCTCTCCCATTCGGTTATGGCCGCCCCTGCTGCCCTGGCAGCCGCCAAGTTGTTCTATCCCGAGACCGAAGAGTCGCGCACAGCGAAAGCGGAGGATCTAGAGCTGCCCGCTGGGTACGGTAAAAATTTATGACGAGTATCGAGCGGTGGAGAGGTACATTTTATAAGCGAAACGCAAACTCTTTTCTTCTCTTCATTGGATTAATTTTTTCATGAACAAAACAGTAATCAAAAGACCTTTCTTACTTTTCTTGCCCACCGTATAACTAAAAACTTAAAAATAGGCAAAGAACTAGTTCTCGATGAAGCTGTTAAAAAAATTATCTCAGAGAACTTACTTTCGAAGGAATTCAACTACAAGGCAACCTCTTATCATTTTAGCTTTACGCGAAGACTTTCTAATAGCCCGTATGAGCTTATATCCATAACTGTACACAAAATTTTTAGCCTGACTATTTATTATGAAAAGTATACAGCCCAGTTTTTGTCGCATCAGCTTACTTGCAGGGAGGAGACAAATGTTCTGGAGGCAATTGGCAACGGAGCGATGACGGCGGTGACAATGATCATCAGTATCGTCGCCAATCTAATAGTGTTTCTCGCGCTATTAGCGTTCGTCAACAGCACTATCGGCTGGTTTGGCGGCTTGATAGGACACGACGAGTGGACTTTTGAAGTAAACTCATGAATACTTAATTGTAATTAAAAAATTGGAGATGTATTATTCCAGCAACCTTTCATGAAAATTTCTTAAAACTACTTATAAGAAAGAGCAGTAAACGCAGGATCTCATAAATATCGTAATATGTGTAAAGAGTGGTGCGAACAGTTTGGGGGTGGTTACCATATATTATGCCCTCTGTACCCTCCTCGTGGCACTAGATGGAACTAATTACCAAGTTCCCACATTGATCCGTGTTCCAAGCAAGACTGCTGTGAAACGTACTCTAAGTGGGCGTTATTTGTACGAATCGATAGTTTGTACAATGGAATTCACTTATACCGGTATTTGAGGGACCGATAAAAATTACCGGTATAACCGAAACCGTTATAAGTGAATTCCACTGTATTAGGGACAAAAAACTTCTATTAGGAAAAGAACACAGTGTACGAATAAGAAAAGTCTATCCAATCAAAAAAACTTCCCAATACATACAAAATACCTGTCGAAACTCTCTCTTGACCTTTCATATGAATTTATAACGGCCGTCGAAAGAAGATAGATTCATAAACAACAAATTTTAAATCGAAATATGACATATGTCACATAAAATGTGTAAAATTCTTAAATCAATTTTTAAAGAAAGGCATTGGATACGTCTTCTTCCCGCTCGCCTTCCTCATGGGTGTCGGAGGAGATGCGACCGAAACAATGCGAGTGGCGCAGCTGATGGGGTCGAAGACGGTGCTAAACGAATTCATCGCCTACCAGCAACTCGGTCAAATGGCTGACCATCCAGATGGACCACTTTTATCGGTCAGTTGTGGCTTTAACTTCAATCGCAGTTTATAGTCTCATCAAAGTTTATTTCCAAGCGTCAAACTGGCCTGTCTTTGCGATGCAGTCCAGCTGAAGTTTGGCTAAAAACAATATTAGTTTGCGCCTTAGCATGAATTCATGTGTTAATCATACTTGTGTCTAAAGTGGTGCGGCCACAAGCTGCCCCTTCATCACAGGTTGTTGCTCTTTCAAAAGCAAAAAATATCATTTTCACTATTACAAAATGAATTAGTGATTTAGGCATTATCTGAAAATAGTACTTGTTTTCAGCCACGCGCACAAATGATCGCAACATATGCGTTGTGCGGATTTTCAAACATTGGCTCAGTGGGCATTCAGCTGGGACAGCTAAGTGCAATGGCCCCTGCGAAGAAACACATCTTCGCCAAAGTTGCTTTCCGCGCATTGGTGGCTGGCTCGTTTGCCTGTTTCATGACAGCCTGCATTGCAGGTACTGTATTTATTTTCATATGATTTCCTTATAAGCATAGTAACTGAAAATAACACACTGCCTACAATAAACTTTCCTTGACTGCGCTTAGAGCAGCGAGTGATTTAACGCGCGTGCGTGAGCGAGCACACGAGTGTTCTTTATCTAATTGTAACCAGCCAAAGTAAGTTGCAAGATTCAAACATTCAAAAACTTATAAATATTCAAAAATAATTCCAAAAGCAATATTTCCCTGTTTTTAGAATATCCCAGATGCCGTTACAGCCGCAACTTACTGTAACATTTCGTCTTTCAGGCGTCCTTGTTGAAAACCCGCAGCACTGTCGCCCTGCTAAGCATCACGAACAATGTTTTGACACCAATCGTTTTCAAGAATTTATCGCATTCAACGGCTCCCTTCTAGCTAATTGATCAAAAACTGTTGTTCAAAATTACAACAAAAAAAGTAAATGGTTGTTCACAAAGTATCCCGAAATATTGTGTCCTTCGTTGTGTATTGTGTGATAACTGCATAAAATATTGTGAGCGACTATCTACTATCGAAGCACTTGCACAATTTCGCTACACATGGCATAGATTTACATTACTTTGATTAAAACATCTCAAATGTACGTCCTCAAACTGAAACAAAATAATTCTTTCTCAAGAAATTGATCATAGCTCAGTTTCTTTTCAACAGTGGTATTGCATATAGCTGTGACTACTATCGAAATCGAATACAAAAAGAATTCTCGATCGCAAAGTTGACGGCTCAGATATTGGAGCGCGTGGCTTGGTAACCTCCCCTTATACAAAAAATCGAGCCATACCCCATAGCAAAAAAGTGGAACGCGAAAACGCAAATCAAGAAGATTCGGGCCCTCTTTATTTGCCATATTTTAAAAGATGGCAATGAGCCACTGTTGCTTTAACTCAATCGAAAGTGACGCTTGTGTTCCGCTGTTTTGATTGTGCGAACAGCCTCAAACATAATACTAACCATTATCTTTTAGCAAATAACACGCTTTCCACGTGTCTTCAGCGGATGCAAATTACTTGTAATAGTCAGTATACATTCGCGCCCCATCAAGGAAAGAAATATGCGTTTATATGCGGACTGCTGCAATCGAAAAATCGACTCGTTGTCAGAGCGAAAGAGCCAAAGGGAACCGATCAGTCACCTCGGCGCAGCCACGCTGACGAACAGTCGGGGACGCCTCTGACAACCTCCAGCCAATCGATCAATCACGACAACTCGCCGGCGCGAACGCTGATTGGCCACTGCTCATGCCTGTTGGATCCGCCCTTGCCCACTGTGCGATTTGCCTGCGCAGCGGGACAGAAATGCTTCCTGCAGGGCAACACTGATGACTGTCAGCAATCGATCAATCAGGACAGCTCGCGGGTTTGATTGCTGATTGGCTATTGCCTCTGCACAGATTGATCTCAGTCACGCCCACAAGCCGCACTATTTTGCACAACAGAAAGGATAACAGAACGTGTGGTGGAAATCTGGTGCCAGCGGTTCGCGCAACCACCATGCGAGTCGATCGATCAATTAAAGATGGGACTAAACTTGCGGTTGCTTCTTATTCGTACTATGCTGTGTCTACCAAACCCGAAGCCTGTTTCACCAGACGGTCATGATCGCAACTGCTGCGAATATGAATTTCAGAAGCGCGGCAATTGGTCAGGTGTGACGTGGCAGGAAGAATTAGTCATACGCCTGTCATAAACTGATCGGTCAGCGTGCTTTAGACAACTATAATCACATCTCGACCGTTGTGATAATAGCAGCTTTGCGAAATGTGCGCCAATCTGTCATTTGAAGTATTGCGGATTGGGAGTGGTGTTGCAGGACAGCCATTCATCACAAGTTCTGTTGCAATCATCCATCAAATTGAAGAACAAATAAGTGTGGAATGATTGATTTGGTTATCGATGACTCCTCTCTCAAAGTGTGCATAACTTCGTGTAGCAAGAAGAGAGAATATTGAGAAGGCATTTTTAGCATTATTTTATCTCAAAAGAATTCAGAGTAGATTCCAACAATTTATACAAATGCATTTTGTAGGAAGGAACAAAATCTGCAATGTCTTTAGCATTATTCAACTCTGTTACTATATTCGGCGCTGATATGGCGAGCGCTAATCAGTGGGAAAATAGAGAACTGCAATGAAATGCGATTCTCTCATTAAAGACTAGCCAAAATTAGTTTGAGTCGGTTTTTGGTGAGAATTTTATACTGACCGATGACCGTTGTTGGTGGATATATTGAGAGAGCGAGAGCTACTCGAAGAAGAAACAATCGTTGTGCAGTGAGCGAAAATCCTTTCAAAGAGCGCCTTCTCTCTCTCTCTCTCTCTCTCACTCTTGCGACAGCCGTTTAGGATAACTTTTTAATTTCAAGTGCAAAACGGAGGTAGAGGGGACGCGTGTGTATTGTCTGTGCAAGCCTTGCTTCAATCCATCCCGAACTCTCCACCCATTACTCGATTGGTCAGCGATCGCCGCTGCCCTTCCCGCCCCCAACCGAAGCCCCGCCCATTACAGCCCATCGTTCAGTGCGGATGACAAGTCGGGGGGCTGCGGCGCGCGCGACAGGGGTGATTATTTACGACGCGCGCGGCGCGGCCGGCAACGACTGCCTGCGTTTTGGCCTGCTGTGTGTGTGGTATATGGTGGTGGCAATGCCGGCGCAGTGGCTGCGAGGGCAGGATGCAGGCGCGAGCGCGCGCGCGAGAGATCGCGAAAGTTAACCGGTGGCCTGCTGGCCGGTTCTTCTTTCTTTCCTCGCGCACTCATCGACTCCCCTTCCCTCCCCTGTCTGCGCCGTTCCCCCCTCTCTCGCGGCCGCGCGCCGACCACTGTGCGCGCCGAGCAATTTATGGCCGACAGAACGACGATTTATGACCGGTCGTTTTATATACCGCGCCGGAAATGTTGCATTTTATCGCTGCGAACTGACGATGGAACGCCAAATTGTTGCTATCGCTCGCATCAATGACTAAACGATTCGATTATAGTGAACTTTGATTTTGGCGTTTCGTAACAGGTGAGACAGTTGGAAGAAGTAATTTTTGGAGAATCATGCTATTGCGGGCGCCAAATGGGACCTATGTTCCAGGGTCCGAACGGAATGGACGACGAAAAATGGAGTGACTTGCGTTTGAATAGGAACCTAAAAATTAAACTGAATTTCTAGGTATAGGGCACGAATAGGTTTGGTCATGTCCATACGGCTACTGTGGAAGAGGCTTACTAGGAAGAATGAGGAACTGATTGCGCGAGAACAAAGTGTTCTTTAGGAAAAAGTATTGACTATTTGCGAGTTATTGTGTACCGCTCTTTTTACCGATAAGTACGCGTGTCATGCGAAAGCTCATGATTTGCTTACCATTATCGTCAGACAAAAACAAATGCGGTTAGGCGAACTGAGTGGGACGAGGGAGCGATTTCAGAAGGGACAGAATTCATAAAAAAAAGCGTCCGCTAGGAAGACATTTCGATTCTATTTCCTCAACAGCTTCAGTTTTGCCAGCTTATTTGTGTGCATCCCTCCATAAACGTTTCGCCCTATCGATTATCACCCACGTTTGGAATTCGAAAATGAAGTAGCGAGGGCCGGTCGCGATAGGGAGAGAGCGTACTGGAAGTGAGCAATTGACTCGCATGAGCGGTGGGGCCGGCAGTCCTGCCCGGTCGACCGCTCGGTCCCCGAGGTCCGATCAATCCTGGCGGAGGCCGAGCCTGCCCGTTCGCTCGTCCCGCTAATTTGCTGCCGCGATTTATTGACCGCTCGAACCTTATTTACCGCGCCCTCTCTGCCGCCATACATGCCTGGTCGTTTTTCGCTGACGCCGGTTTGTTTTAGACATGCGAGGATTTATGACCTTGTTCTCTTGTTTGTTTGAATGAATGGACTGTTTTAGGGAAAAAATACTGCAATCGTATGTTAGGTCGCGCGTGTACTTTCAACAGAACGCGTGTTTGTTCGGCGTGTTTGGCCTGATAGTGGCTTCTTGGTTCTGTACTTTTTAAACTAATCAAGAGCAAAAGATTTTTAGCAAGCTCCTGATTATAAATGCATGAATGTCATATGGTCAGCTATAGCACGCTCTATATACCGAATATCGCACGTTATTCTGGTAGTATAAACAAGTCTGTAGCTTTGATGATCTCGTGGTTAAACAGATCTCGCTATAAGGAAATCTTCAGACTTCTTTGAACTTCACAAAAAATATTTATGATTTTTACTCGTGCGTGGTACTCACCATTATGGAAAAGCCGAACCCATCAATAAAAATATCTCAAAAATTATATGAGATTCTGCCGATGAACGTATGCTAAGCATGCGTAAGTATAGTACGTCAGCGATTTTGGCATAGTCATTTGTGACGAAAATGATCGATAAGTGAGATCAGCGAGTATCGTACAAGAGCGAAAAACGAACTAAAATGTCAAGTTTGGTGACCAGGCTCAAATATTCGGAAAATCAAAAAATAATTTGATACTGTCATTTTTGGCAAACTGTCTAAGCAATTCACCATTTGACGTATAACGTAAAGGAAGGTGAATAGACTTTTTGATGATAGCTGTTTTTCGGTCTATGGCATAACGTGTTGAAATCCTAGTCGCGTAAGAGACAGGCTAGGCGCGGCATGCAGCGATAGCGTGATCGGCGCTATTTCCTGTTGAGAACTCGTAAGCGCGCGACAGTCAGAATTTGTATAATTTTCCCTTCGTTTCAGATGGCCGCCCTGGCCGCTCTGGCAGGGTCGGCGGGCGTCGCCAGCGTCGGCCTCTTCTACTACCTCCTGCTGGCGACGCTTCTGCGCGACCGTGGGAAGAGCGATGACCTCTTTTTACCCCCTGACTATCATGATTCTCTGCTCGAAATGCAGCTAAATGATGATATGGATCTGAAGTGGATCATGCAGCGGAAAGGGAATGAGTGGCGGCTCAAAGATGGAAGAGATTACGGTAGTTTAATTGATATGTTTGGCAGACTTTCGAGTAGCGCTTTAATTTAGAAAATTGAATGCGCCTGTATGATATATTTGACAGCGCCAATGACTCCCCACTCTCGGTTATTAGGCTGACTGAAGATGGCTGATAAGTAAGAATTTCTTACGATATACTTTTGTGCGAGTGCTGATGGGCGCGCAAGAAAAACAATTGCATGCCTTTACGACGGATCGGCGCGGGACCGTATATTTTCTACCACGCATATTTCATGTTTTTTGCAGCGACGTTACTCACGTGCGACGCTCTATGGCGACAACGGGCTGATTTACGAGGTCGTCTTCTAGAACCGGTCGGCGCGGGATGGAGCAAATCGGTCTACAGGTAGGCATTAATCAAGTAAATATATAGGTCGATATGAGATGAATAGGCCCCAATTAAAAGATGCTGAGCGAAGTTATTGTTTTCTGTTTGCATACGAAATTTCGTTGATTGCATGCAATCAGTGCATTTTAAATAATCGAATGTCTTTGTCGGTCAATTGAAATATCTTGTCTCTTGTGATGTTCTGGATTTTTGAGACAATGACGTCGCGAATGATTTTGACAATGACGTCACTGCTTTACATTGGGCTTGTTCCATAACCGTTTTTATGAGCAAAGTAGCTCGCAGCGATACTCATCTTTATGCATCCGAATAGACTTATTCAACCAGTGAACAACACGAAATGATATTGCAGGCTCTTTCCGATAAAATACATTAGAATTAAATTCAGCCAAATCATGTTGATAGCTTTTATGAAAATTTGCAAACTTATTCACTCTTCACTCACAGGCTTCACTGGCTCAGTCAGTACTGTATTCACTGTACTTTCACAGTTTGCCATTGTTCAGGGCGCAGATTGCAAGACGACCATATGCCGTCAAACTTGTCAACCGTCAAGGTCACGCTTTCAACCAATGCCTCAGCCAACCGGGAAACACTTATGCACTGTGCCATCATGCAGCTGTTAGCAAGTTTTTGAAGGAATTGCGACTCATGAGGCAGTTGCAGACCGACGACAATGTGCTAAAGGTATGTGAAAGAATTTAACAGTTGCCAAGCCTGCGGCTCGCAAGTTCTGCATATTAGTGGAGCGCGTTAGCTGTGTATCACTCTGAAAGGTGGAGTAGAGATGGCCGACTTGCATACTGTCGGTATTGCGAGGCAAGCCGTAATCACCATAACTGGATGCTCATTGTTTACTTCATTAAAAAATATAGTATAGTCGCCACAGATTTGAGCTTATCTCTTGTACTCTTCGTCCTCTAATAGTTAACTCTCCAAAGGGCTCAATCTCTGCGCTCAATGAACTACTGAGCAAGCTACATAGCACAAATAGTGAACTTTCCAACAGAAATGTTGTTTATACAGTCAACTGCGTTTATAACGCCTGGCTCTATAACGTCGCTGTCTTTATAACGTCGGTCCCTTGACCGACGTTGAAAGCAGTTGACTGTACTAGATGATTACAGTAACCTACTATCATTGCAAAGCCACGAAATTCTATTCAGCATATGCATTGCGCATTTTTACGAGGTCACGCTTGACACTATAAATCCACGCTCCCATCCGCTTAGTTGAAATTCGCGAAACAGTATTCAATGTAATCCATGAATGCATGCAGAGCGTATGATTATAGAGTCACGCATGAAATTCTGAGTTTACGCTCCATCCGCTTTGTCGCCATTCGTGAAATAGTGTTGCTTGATTTTCGACCCGAGCGGTCCGCGTTTTATTCTACGCCGTATGCCCGCGACATGCGCCGTTGAAAACATAATCAGCGCCCAAATTGAGTGCCAGAAGCGTGGCGTCGTAGTCGAATAGAGCAATCCTCCAATTGCGGCTAATCTCGTGCCGTTCGTTGGCATTTACAAAGCGCGTGGCCGCCGCGCAAAAATTGCATTCCACTCGGTCGGGTGCTTCATTTGGCGCCTTTACGGCTTCCAGAGGGAATTCGCCCTACGCGCTCAGGATTGACAACACAATCGGCACCGCATCGATCAGCGTCAGTAGGTTTGGATAATCGCGAGGTGATGGCTCTGTTTCTCGTTCGCGAGGGGATGCGAGCCAGTCAGAGGGCTGGCGGATTGTGTATATATTACAAATCGAAGCACAGAGGAACACAAGCAGAGAGGCGGGTGTATAACATTATTGGTGTTTTTCAAGAGGAACTTCTGCCGCTTCTAGCTCCGAGAAACGAGCCAAATGTTGCGCATAACCGCTCTTGACGAGCTAGCTGCGAATCATAACAAATTCATTCAGAATGCAATATATAGTGAGTCAATATTGAATGTTACTGCTTACGATTCATTTGATCCGTAAAAGTCCAATGGGGGATGTTTCGGGGCTGCGAGCAGTATCTTAGGAAAAGTGTTTATGCCATTTCCATGTTTACAAGGACTCTTCTCTATTCAAAGATGACATTTTCTGTATTTATTTGATATGTCAACTGTCCTTTTTGATCTGAAAAGCATTTTATGGTTACTGAAGAATGTGTCTTGCTTGATTTGAAAGGTAGGAATGTATTAATAGAAAAGGTTTATATGCGGACTACGATAAAGATGAAACTGATCCAATAAAAACTGATAGCAAATGGAAAACTACCATCCCTTACGCACAGTGTGTGCAGCAGCGTCCGTAACCGACGGTACGCGTAGTCTTGTAGCATATAAAAGAAAAGATTTCCATAAAAGAATGAGGCAGTGCAGGCGGTGCAGTTGTCGTCGCTTGTCATATCGGCCCATCAGTTCGAATACGGGCGCATGATCGACGGCCGCGTTGCGACGCCGAGACAGAGCCATTCGTCGGGGGCGTCGCAGGGTCCGGGGCCGTTTCTCATCGTCGTCGGGGCGCATTAATCCCCGCTGTCCCATCTCGCGACGCCCAGGCTGTAATCTCGGATTAGTCAATTGATATTTATCCCGTTGTTTCGGCGTGCGCGGCTACGTCTTGGTCGGTGGAACAAGAGGAGAGTACGGTAGTTTCATGCCGCTGCTTAGACTTAATTGCCTGTATTGTCCATTATCTAGCCACATTTGCTGTCACTATGCACTTCCTAGTGTCTAACAGATTAGCGGATCATGAAGTTGGTAAATGAGAAGCAGTGGTCGCTGAAGTTAACCATACTGTATGTAGACGGACGGTTGAGGCATAAGAGAGCAGAGCGATTGTCGCGAAAACGCTGCATGATCTCGCGTTATACTGTAAAATACCCTTCTACAGTAATGAACATACAGTAAAAATAATTTGGGACGGCTTCACATCATGTACTTTAGCTGAAATCGTCTTAAGCTAAGAAAAATTATTTAATAGTACGCGAGATAAAACGCGCCATTGAGCTCAGAAAGTATAGTGACAATGCTTCCCTCACTACTATTGAATACAATTGTGACTTTTTTCAGCTACGCGGCTACTGCGTGCCTTTAAACGCGTTCGACGAGACCAACCTAGAGCAGCTCGCCATCGTTACCGACGTGGGCGAGCCGCTCGATGTCCTCAAGCTGGTGCGCATGAGCTGGACCGATCGCTTGCAGTTGATCAAGTCCATCACGCGACTATTACAACGATTGTACCCGCTCACGGTTAGTCAAATTTACTTCAAAGTGATAGCATTTAGAAGCAATTTATGGCACAAGGTATGTTTCAAATCGTTTAGGCGTCGAATGTGCGTTGTTGAAATCTTTTATACGAATACTTGAATGTCTGAGCTAAGTGGGGCGGCGTCATTTTCTCACATCCTAAAGCATAGTCCAAAAGGGACGTGGCGCCATTTTGTTCACAGATATTAGTCAACTTTGAGATGTTCATAATCTAGTTAATATATTTTCTATCATGCTTTTATCAAAAGCGGTCTCTCTCCTCCTCTCAGGGGTCTGTTTCATTAAATGTTCCGTGTAGAGAATTGAGGAATAAGTCTTAGTGTCTCACATTATCACGATCCTAAAGTAAACTTGCGCTAATTTGCAGCTGCTTGATTTACGACGACAACAATTTGTCCTGGTCGATAACCAACCTGTGTTGGTGGATCTGGACGACGTTGTGGAAACAGATGAACCAAATTGCTCGCGAGATGCGGACTGCTTCGGCAGCGATGGTCATCGAAATGGCTTGAGATCGGTAGCGCGAACAGTTGGCTCTGTCAAATGCACAAGGGGCAAATGTGAAGGTAAGAAAAACTGCTGTATTGTTCGCTTTTAAAACGAAGAACTGATTAACAACAGAACAGCTTATCGGTAACTTTGCTGTTGAACAGCCTGTTAAGGATCTGAAACAGATTAGACTATGGCATTATGATGATAGGGCGCCCTTTTGAACAAGTTTACAATCTAACACGAAGCGATTTTCTCGATTAAAATTTGTGAAAGTAAAATATCAGAGGTACCAGTTTAGCAAGCAAAATGCATAAATTACATGAGAAAAAAGTATCAATATTTTCAGGATCAACTGAGCTGGCAACAGTCCGCCGTTTGTACGACGCGTTTATTGCCGACTTTTTGAGCTATGGTGCCTCCGACTCCATCTTGCCACTGCTAGACAATCTCAAATCGACCATTCTCAACGGGAACGCCACATTTGTTAGCATTCTTCGCCAATTCGATCAGTTCTCTTCTATTGAAAACGATCGGAAGCGTGAGCATAATACGCTCTCTGTGCAGAACAACAAGACAATATTGCTGCATAATTATAACAACGAAAACCAGTCCGGCCGTACAGTGCCAATCGAGAATATCGTGAACAATACCGGGCGTGTGTTGTCGAATAATACGTCGTTTTTGGATTGTGTCTCGAAGAATTTACTCATTTGTGATACTTAATGCAGCTTGAATTTGTTGATAATCTGATGCTTTGTTCTATTCTGTATGGAAAGGCAGCTGAGCCAAGTAAGCAGTTTTAATTGTTGAATGGGATTAATGAAAAATCCGAGGTTTTCATAGAAATTTTATACTTGCAGTTCTCTATATCACATCGCTACCTCTTTTTTAGATTTGAGCACCTCATAAAAATCAGGAAATATTGCAACTTTCTAAAATTGTCGGCATATCATACTAAGTCGAATGAATATTTAATTAAAATATTGTGATTGGCCTAAAAATGATACCTTCCCAACGAAATATACTTTCCGCTCGTAAAGCTCGGCAAGTTGAAAATATTCACGTTCTTCTCAGCTGCTTTCTCTATTTCTATTCACATTTGTCATGATTGCATTTCTTGGGCCGCTAAATGTTGTTTCATATGAAACGTTCTTGTTGATACATTTCCGAGCTTTGTGCGATCTTCAGAGTTTTGTCGCAGCTTACATTGTATTGCAAGAGATATTGGAATGTAAAGTTTGTTATGTTAGTATCTTTGATACGCTTTGTATTATATCAATTTTCATACCGGGTTTTTCCGATTAGAAGCCCCCCCAAATAGAAGCCCCACTGGGCTTCTATTCGGTTTGACTTTCCAAACAGAAGCCCCGGGGCTTATATTTGGAGCCGAAAAAATATCACCACAAATGCGTGAAGTAAAATTATTTTTAATGCATTTTACGTGTAAATACCGCATTCTCTAATAGGATTTGCAAAAATCATATAGATCTTCCATTATTTGCGTGTAAGATTAATTAAAAATATGAAAAATGCAAGTATGATTGGTACTGCAAAAAGCGTTATGTAATTGAACTTTCCAAATAGAAGCCCCGGGGCTTCTATTTGGGGACAAAGTAGAGACGCGAAAAGTGCCAATTCTTATTACAAGCCCCGGGGCTTATAATCGGAAAAACCCGGTATACGTTGTATTAATAATTGTTTGAGCTCCGGTCTCTAACAGGGTCAGATGTACAAAAACTTGAATTAAATTTTGAATCAGTTGAGCCGCTTGTTTGGCCCTATGCACACTGCAATAAGACAACTGTGATGAGCGAGACACGCACTGGCAGTATACTCCGAACACAATCCGTTCATCGCCTAAAGACCTCTACGCAATCAGACTCTGTTTGTTATCATACATAAATATAGGTACAGAGGTTGAGTATTAGGCATGCATTACAAAATAATCTGTTTAAGCTAATTGAGATCTTATCAAAGGGAGTTGAAGATAATATGACACTAGTCGACCGCTTTGAGCTGGGCAAATAATTCCTTCTCCCAAACCGATTTCTTGTTCCTGAATGAAGTCAACCATCTCGTGCACGTTAAATATCGTACCGTGGGTGGACCTGATTTCGGCCACTTTTCACGAATTTTCACGATTACTTAAAAATTAAAGATTCTGGTAAAAAATTTGTGATAGGAAGGGATTACTAGACTATTAAGGAGTGTATATACGAAATTTCATGTCAAACCGACAAATTTGAGCGAAGGTATACGCTGTGAAAGACGAGCACCTACGCCGTTTAACGGCAAAAAGGTGAACCTCATTCCGGCCACTTTGCACTTTGACAGCTTCTCAGAAATTTTAAATTCATGTAATAAAATCGTCCGTTGTACCAAAAGAATGGCAATCAAAAGTAGATTCGAATGGTATATAGAGCTTTATTGGAAAGTAATTTCTTGAAAAGTTATAATCAATAGAAATTTAACGCTATTTCCCGCGGAAAAAACGACTGCAAAATTCGGGTGTGCTCGAATCGGCGGCCATATTTTTTGATTCAGAGCATGAATCTCATAAATCTTATACTCGAAAGAAAGCTTATTATTCAGGCTTTCCAGTGATATACCGCTCGTTCGATTCTGTTTAGCTTTAGGGACATAACTTTACACTTTTATCGAAGTGGCCGAAATGAGGTCCCGGCCGGTATGAGGTCCACCCACGGTATATGCCCGATGCAGAAGGACACAGAAAGCGAAAGTAGAAGTAAAATAGAGTTTTTGCTGCGCATTAGATACTAGCTTGAAGCAACCTCTTCTATTTATCAAAAGTAATTAGCAATAAAGTGAAATAATTATATTTTAAGACGAAATATCAAGTAGAAAATGCTGCGGCGCGCCGCGGTGAAGTCATCTTGCGTGCTCGCTCCAACCAAAGGGAGGCAGTTGGATGCTCTGCTGCCCGTCACGTTTGTCTCGAGTAGAGGCGACTCATCATTGGCGGAAAAAGTGAAACGTTGGGGAACGAAGGAGGATTTCAGCGAGTATGACGAGGAAAAACGTAGAGAGGTGAGCTGACTTGCTTATCCGACGACGGTTAAAATTAAGCAAGTTGGCGGGAAAGGTCTATTTGCCCCGAGCAGTGGAAATATAGCATGAAATTTAGTTAGCCATATGGGATGTTCCCACCTTTGTGCATAGAGTTTTTTGAAAACACTCGAAAACGTGCATCGTTATGCATTGTGCAGTCGGTGTTCAATCACTTAGTCAAACTACATTTTAGTTGGAAGTGGACGAACAAGGCGAACCCTTCCGTCAGCTGTTCGTCAAACCCAATCGATTGCTGCCAACCGCCATGCGTCTACTGGAGAAGACAGGCGTTGAAGAGAAAAAGCGGACGCACATTGTCATCGATTCTTTGGCGGTCAGTTTCTGTCGCAACTTGACCACGGGGAAAATCGGTACACACGAGGGGTTTATTCGGGTTTATTAACGGTCAAATGAATTGTTAGAGCATCAACTAGTGATTCATTCTTATTTGGTATTCCAGATAGGCTTGAGCACAAATACATTATACCGTAACATATATTATCATTGCGTAGTATTTATGCTTAAATGTTTCGGTGTTCACTTCTTTCTGAGTTGGCATCTATCTTGAGATAAGGTTAAGTTAATCTGACTCCTCCCTCCTCATTTTCACGTTTAACGACAGCATAAGCATAACATTAATGGAGAGCGAGGAGTGTTATAATACTAAGTTGGCATTCTAGGAAGAATGAATGAAGCAAATATTCGTATAAGCGAAATCGCTATAAATAATTTCACTATAATAAGGATACCTTTCACTTCGAAGAGGACATTTTTCAAACCAATAAGGACGCTTTTTTAGCCAAATCGATCTGACAATGGCCTTTTTATTCAGAGAAGTATCTGCATTAAACATAAAACAGTATAAACGAACACTGCTTTAATTGCTGTTTAATTGTAGAGAAGAACTCCGCGCTGTGACGAAATGCCAACGGACCAAGACTGGCCGAGCGTATGGCCGATGGCGGCCTCCTTCAAGGCCGCAGCCGTTCCGTTGCCTATCCGAATGGGCTGGCAGAAGAAGTTCTCCAACCGTCCTCCGCCCGACAAAATCGCCAATTTGGAACTCGTCAAAATTCCCAACTTCCTCCACTTAACCCCCAAGCATATTGAGCGGCAGTGTGCGGCGATTAAAAGTCAGTCGGTTCGCTTTGCCTTTTAATTAGGCGTTCTTATTTAGTCATCACTTGCCGATCGGCAATGATAGATTCTTACACTGCATAAGGCAATCTAGTTCGAAAGTCGATAACATTTCTTTTTTTAAAAATTCTACGAGTTAAAATTAAGAAGCGAGTATCATTCTTTGTGAAAAAAACTGTGTTTTTGCACCGAAAAGTGAGCTCAACTTTGCCGAAAACGGTGTCTGGGTCAATTTCTCATTTCTGATCGGAAAATGTTGACTATATTTATTTGATGAATATCTTTGATTGCAGAATTCTGCACAAAGTGGCCGGAAGAATTAAAGACATCGACTTATTGGCAGCCGTATCTTCCCTTGACGACGAGTTACAGCGATTACGTGCATGCCGGCACTTCTTTGCGTGATATGCGCAGCCGCATTGTAACGTTGCAAATTAAAGTCAGCGATTTGAAACTTAATGAACACGCTAATGACAAATTGATTCGCCTTGCTGGTCATCGATATGACGAAACAAATGACATTCTCACGATTGTCACTGATCGGTAAGTGGAGGTTTCTTTTGGTGGATGAATAGATGTCGTATACCTTGGAGCGACCCGTGCCTTGGAGCGACCGGCTGCGTCGCACTACAGTTCTATGACGTAGGTCACTCCAAGGTACAAGCCCTTTAAGCGACCTGTAGTGCGACGCAGCCGGGTTTAACATAGGGTCGCTCCAAGGCACGGGTCGCTACAAGGCATACGACATAGATATCGGGTAGAATTTTAGACATAATCATGTTGTGTATTCGTTCATGTGTCGGTATAAATTCTTTGTAAATAGTAAGCAAGTCAAGTTTTGATCTCGTAACGGTAAAAGGTTCACGTGTCAAATTCAACTGGTGTTGTCGGAAAGAAAGCGTTCAAGTAATAGCGAGAACGCGTAGTAATAGCGATACTTTTCTGTATTTTTCTTACAATTTGCCACTTTTAAGCATATATTAATAGAACTCGAATTCGGTCCATCACATTTAAATCTGTTTTAACAAAACTATCAGGAACAGTCTGAACATAATGTTGATTGGACAACATTATTTGCAGGAAAGCTGTGTCAAATAAATGGATTATGGCGTTTTCTTTGCCAAGTAGAAAACGAGGAAGAAACGTTTGCTCTATTTTTCGTTTGTTTCAGGTGCTATACTCGCCAGCAGAATAGGGATTACGCCGTGTATCTTCTTACTGCACTGTATCGAGAGTCTAAAGTAAGAAATGCTTCTGCTCTATGCTGTTATTTCATTGGATTGTCACTTACTGTATTTAATGACACGCAATTTATAGAAATTTTTGTTCTGTATTTATGTATGTAATTGAATTGTTCAATTCATATGGTCGTTCTTTTAACATTTAAAGTATACATTGTAAACTTGCGTGATTGCATAACGCGAAAGGGAGAGATTAATTAATTACTAAAGAAAATAATTAATAGGGAATTATAAATTGCAATAAACCTTTCAGAAAGTGGAACAGTGGGAATCGCTGCGCAGTCGGGACGATGAACGCAGGGTCTCTTTCAAAGGATCCCACAGCGAAACGGCCACGTATGACGTCATTAGGAAAGCTGCGGCTGCATTGGCGCAATCTTCCGACAGCGCCGAGAAAGTAAAATTTTTTATATTTTAAGACTGCTCATAAATATTATGTGCCGATCTCTTAATCTCCCCTGAATTTTAGGCAAAGCTTGATACAGTACCCCCGCCGGCAAAGGATATTTCTCCCGATGCCGAAGTCGACGCAATCGCCAAACACCCCGTCGTTGAGCGCCACTCGAAAGCATGGGAAAAGTATCGAAATAAGCCGGAGACTGTCGAAGATGCGAGAGAGTACGGTAGATCCGTTCGGGACCTGCTTGGAATCCCTGCGCTCCAAGGCGAGCAGAGACATAGTCCGCCTTCTAGTTAGAAGTGATGTATTTTGATGTGCGCCTTGTTGTCGACCTTTTCATTTTTGCTACTGCAATCTCTATTGTTATCTGGAAGATATGTCAAAGGTAAAAGAGTTCGTAGTTCGCGTGTTTTAAGCAAACTTTCGCCTTCAGAACTCAGGGGGACTGGTTTCGCTGCGTGTGGGAGATTTAAATTGTCACCATCTGTCATTCTTCATCAATTGATTGTCTTTCTTTAGTTCACAGACAGGCAGTATACTACAGGGTGGCCCATAAAAAATGATAGTTGATTGGCATTTTGCGGAGAATGAAAATTAGGCCAAACCGAGTACACCGTTGGAAAGCCCATGGCCTAAACTTTCGATTGGTGGAGTTATTTTTTGGATCCGCCCCCTTGGGGGCCCGGGTTACACCTAAAAACACGAAAAACAGCGTGCTGGGGAGCTCTTTGGGAAAACGGTCGCCATTTTGCACCCAGGCAACGCCAAGAGCTGTGCTATAGCTCATTTTACTCAGCGTGCACTGCTCTACAACATATTGAAAATCCATTTCCTTCGCTCAGTTACTGTAGGAGCTACAGTACGCTAAAGTCGGCCAAAAGTGCACATTTTCAAATCGAGTAAAAAAGCGTAAATCATTTTTCGCTCCATTTACAATGCTCATTCTTTTGCTTTCAGCATCTTAAACCTTACTTAATGTTTTCTCTATCAGAAACATTACTTATTCGTCCAATTTGCGATCGATTAGTGCATAATTACCCTTTGCTATGGTAAGTTAGCAATCAATTTGCGCGCAATTACCCTTTACTTACTACGGTATAATGAAATCCGGCTTGAGACAATCACTCAAATTTAAACACTCTTTTAAGATTTTTGCCGAATTGAGGATTGAGAAGCGTCAGAAAACTTTTAACAAAGCAGACTTTCTGTTTAGCTACCAGTAGCACAAGTCCCCCATTAAACAGTCTTGCCTCATGCGGTATTTCATTGATTATTGTTAAGCAAAAAAACGACGAGATCAAGCGATGATAAGCATAAGAAGAGCCCTAAATTGAGCCAGTTGTGCACAATTTAGACACTTTTTGACATTGATTTCTAATCCTGGATGAAATCTGCCTAGTTGAAAACTTTCTTAAGCTACTCAATCCTCAATTCGGCAATAATCTTAAAAGTGCGTTTAAATTTGAGTGATTGTCTCAAGCCGGATTTCATTATACCGTAGTAAGTAAAGGGTAATTGCGCGCAAATTGATTGCTAACTTACCGTAGCAAAGGGTATTTCAGCACTAATTGACCGCAAATTGGACGAATAAGTAATGTTTCTGATAGAGAAAACATTAAGTAAGGTTTAAGATGCTGAAAGCAAGCAAACTGATCATTGAAAAGCAAAGGAAAAATGATTTATGCTTTTTTACCCGATTTGAAAATGTGCACTTTTGGCCGACTTTGGCGTACTGTAGCTCCTACAGCAACTGAGCGACGGAAATGGATTTTTGATATGTTATAGAGGAATGTACGCTGAGTAAAATGAGCTATAGCACAGCTCGTGGCGTCACCTAGGTGCAAAATGGCGACCGTTTTCCCAAAGAGCTCCCCAGCACGCTGTTTTTGGTGTTTTTAGGGGTACCCCGGGCCCCCAAGGGGGCGGATCCAAAAAATAACTCCACCAATCGAAAGTTTAGGCCATGGGCTTTCCAACGGTGTACTCGGTTTGGCCTAATTTTCATTCTCCACAAAATGCCAATCAACTATCATTTTTTATGGGCCACCCTGTATTTTCTTTAGCGCTTACGAGTTGGTCTGTAGTAAGAAGTAATTGGGAGTGTTGACATTTTACTAAACAAAATTATACTGGCTTTTTCGTCAGCAAATGTTCAAGCATAGAGATCATTTTGGGATACAGTCGACTCTCGATATAATGACATCCCGTTATAACGTCACTCTCGATATAACGTCACCTTGGTTGGGCCCGATTTGGTTGGCCTTAAAAGAAATTAAGGTAAAATGACCCTCGATGTAACTTCACCTGGGGCCGGACCCGAGGGGTGCCGTTATATCGAGAGTCAACTGTATATGCGATTTCAAAAACGTTGCCGCAGCTCGTTAAGTAATACTCAAAAGACAAACTGCCTTCTTCAGGTGCAGTTTTGTCGTTTTCTCACATTAGAGAGGGAATTGTAGTATTTTAAGTGAAGGAAAGTGGAAGACAAAAAAGTGACGGTCAAAGGGCGACTTCGGGGTGTATTCCAAGTAATGAGTCCAATCGCAAGTCCAACATATATGTGATAACCCGAAGTCAACGGACCAGTCTATTAGCCTGAATAGCGTGTCTATTATAAATATCCGGCGAATATTTGAAGCATATTGCGGACGGGTTAGTGCTGACCGTCGTCTACGTTGATAAGTCGTAAACGTCGAAATGTGCAAGCCGTCGGTTGTAAATTGCGTTCATTCAGCCGGTGCGCTCGTCCAAGCTTTCAAGGCTGTCAATAAACCAAGTGAATCAATATTACTCTTTTCCACTACAAATGTTCAAGCATGACCGTCTTTATGTCATAGAATGCAAAAAAAAATTCACTTAAAATGCTTTTCATACAGCCATATTACGGCTCTTGGTCGTCGATCGAAATATTGTATGACTAGAAATTATTCGCAGATATCCATAATCGCACAACGGCCGATTTGCGAATATTTTTACCCCTACAGTACTAAACATCAGTGCGGCACGATTTCCTCTCACCTGTACCGCCAAAAAAAAACAGTTTTATATGTCACTTTCAGCGAAGCAATAATGACTATTCCCACTTGCATCGGCGCGGCTGTGCTGGCTCATCGCTTTTTCTGTAGTGTGAAAATTTTACCATAATTAAAGCTTCAATGTAAACTATATGGATGGATCTGTTTTGAATGTACATTGAAACACTTGGAGTGCCGTAAGAACAACTGGCTACTCACAGAAGCCTTGCCGCTGCTCGAAAGTAAAATTATCTTCTTCAGATGCACTTTTGTCCCGCTTTTATATTTTGAATGGGAATGAAGACATGCTAACCTAGCGCCAAAGGGAAGTTCAATAAAGAAAAAGACGGTCGAGAAGCGAAAACGGGAAGGGTTCAAATATGTGATTCGATAACCCGAAGTCAACGGACCAATCTGTTAGTAATAAAAGCGTGCCTTGTTATAAAGGTTCGGCGAGTTTTTGAAGCACATTGTGGACGGGTTAGTGCTGACCGTCCTCTACGTCGGAAAGTCGTTAACGTCGATATGTGCAAACCGTCGATTCTAAATTGCGTTCATTCAGTTGGCGCACTCGCCGTCTTTCAAGACTATCGATTAACCAAGTCAACCAATTTTATCGTTTTAAACAACTCTATCGGCGAAAAATTTCTCTCCCAACGTAAATATGATCGTTAAATATTTTATCGGTGAGCTACATAAAATGCCAGAGATGCGGTTGGTGAGGGCGATTGTGAAGTTAGCTATTGGACCAAATTCGTTTTGAGTAATATAGTTTGTGTCAAACGAAGGAGATATATTTAGGCACTTACTCACTTCAGTGCGTATTACAATGCGCAATATGAACTTGGCGTACTGCGATCCTTGATATGTTCTGGCATGATTGAGTGAGAGCATGATCAAATTGAATAGAGCCTCTGGCCCTTTAGTATTTTAAATTGCTCGGTAACGGGTTAATTTTTAGGGGTCATTAAAGTTCTTATCAATGACTTCAAAAATTAAAAAGAGGTATGAAAAAAAATAAAATGCAGGGTCAAATTAGCGAGCGCGGGATGACAAGCACAACTTGATAACCCGCAATCTTCGGACCTTGCTAACATTAGGCTTAGCTGTCGCCTTTATAAATATCAGGCGAGTTTCTGAAACACAGTTTTGACGGGTTACTGACGCATATCGATGATTCACATATTCCACCGCTTGTTGACTGGTATGTTAGCACAATCAACGTTCGTTTCATATCAGCAGAGTGATATATATTTACCTTTAAAACATGGAGAAAGCTCTAGAATTATTGATATGTTGTTTAGCATTTAGCACCAGTATTAAAAATTAGCATACAGCAGCGTCCTTGCTAGAAATACGGTAGCCAGCTGTATGCGTGCGACGCAGCTGTAAGAAAAACAATCGTTCCCTCTTTTCACAAGATTTAGGAATAATAATCAGCTTCAGGTCTTCTAAGACGACTCTTGCTAATGATCCAAGCTTTTAATACCAGCCATCGTGTCAAAACTCTTGCTATTTTTGATGTCTAGCGTGAAAGAGATATGAGTACTAACGAAGGAAATTGACGAATGAGTACGCGCTTGGTGATCGATGGTTAATGTAAAGCGCTATATGTTATATCTATTTGAAATATTTTTAGAGAATGACAATAATCCCATCTCCCACGCAAGAGAACCCATGTTTTTTTTACTTACAAGGAGCTTTTAGCCAAGAAGGCAATTGCAATATGCTACAGGCACAAGCTGAACCGACTAGCTAGCAGGGTGAAAGTCGAAAAACAGAGTGGAAGCAGTAGAAAAATTAGAATGGATATCAATGGAGCTGCGTCGAAATTCAAGCAAACTTTCGAATATTCGTGAAATTTGAAGTATCGGAGAGAATTCCGGGAACTTTGCTCCAATTATGCGCGCAACATTTGACAGAGGCGGAGGGATGCGGAAACAGAGCAAGAAAGCTCCCTGGGGGATCTGTGAACGTTCGTTAAATGAAATAAAGGCCGCGGTATATTAGAAAGCACTATTAAGTCCCCGAGCGACCTTGGCTCTTCCGCAATTTGCCCGATGAGCGAGCAGCGTTTCTTCACTCAATAATGTGGCAAATCGTCAGCGCACCATCTAAACTCTGTCAAGTGGCACGCGCCAAACGCGCCGAGTATGGACCACTCATAGATGTCGGGCATTAAAGTCTTTGTTGGATTTTTGCAAGATTCTTCTCGCTCCTGATGCCTTTTCGAACCCATTTCCACCCATCTGACGGTTGATCGTTTGTTGAACTGCTCTACGCATACAGGTAGGTCAGTAACCATGAAAATAGTTTTTATCGTCAATTTTTCCTGAGCGATGGCATAGTTGTGCGAAAAGTGAAAATATCGTCATAATCTGAAGTGGATATTGCTATATCGCTCCATTTGCATTGAAGGCATGAATTTCATCATATCATTTGTGCAACTTTGCCTTATGTTTTTATTCATACTAAAAGATAATTGCAGTTTCTCCACGAGATGCCACCGTTTCACATGTGTACTACCGTCAAGTTGGGAATACTTCTTGCAATTATGTGCATTAGCGAAGAAGTCGTAGCGGCTCCCGTCGATGATGTCTGCTGCACTGCGGAATGCATGTGTTGCTGTTGTCCGTCGAAATCAAATTCTAATAGCACAAAAATAACTACGCCGATGCAGAGGTGAGCACAGTCGAGGTATACGCGCAGATTTCTGCTCGGGGAGCATACTCTCTAGAATCTCGCTTCCCGCTCTTGTTTGCAAAGTAAAATATTCGAATTGATGAAAATTTGCACTCATTCCCCTTAGCCGTTCAGATTCAATAGGAATGCTAGCTCTCCAACGCTCGTAATAGTGCGGTCAAGGTTATCCATTGATAAGACATTGCTATGTCATCTTCTAGGGGTGATTAATTGTTACCCTTTTCACTCCATGCCCACTTCTAGATTGGCGCGATTTAGCTCTAGCACTACGACCTTCGAACAAACTTCTTTGCCAAAGAAAACATGTCGCCCTTGTCCGAAAAAGACAACCACGACCACTGAAAAGACGACACATCCAAATACAACGACTGTCCAGGTAGTTTCAGCTGAGAAGGATTGCTTTTTAAGTGGTTTGATTCAGTTTACCGAATCCTAAAGTAGTATTTGAGTCTTTAAATTTATTGCAAAATCAATATTTGTCTCCTAAACGAAGTGAATGTACAAATATTGTTTGGATCATGATCAAGTTTGGAAGGGGCGTGTTGAAAACTAGCGTCTCCAGCACCCTAAGTCAATGATCAGCATTCGTAATCGTAAACAGCCATCAGAAAATAAAATATACCGTGACCCAATATTATCCAGTTTTGTAAAATAGACCCATGGTTCAGTTGAGCCCCAAGAGCCGAGGCCTTGTGGCACTGCACTACTATTGAACACATCATTTGTGACCTAACAGTCGTTGAAACACAGTTCTATTCAGAAAACAGCTGCGACAAAGCAAGCGCCAACTACTACTGGTTGCCCTCCTTGTTTGGAAGAATGCAACTTAACCAATGAATCGAATCTCACAACGAGCATGCAAAATAAAGTAACCAAAAAAGTCATGCTGCAGGACGGTGAAGGTACAGTAATCTTGGTTGTTTATACTCTCAGAGTCATTTGGAGAGTGGGGATCGTGTTGATAGTCAGAAGGTGTTTCCTTGTCTTCATAATGAGTTTCCTCAGATCTACCCTCATATTTTCGTCTTTCACAACTAAACCTGGTAGTATTAATTTGTCGTATTTACAATTTGACATGTCAAAGGAGATAATATTATACTAAGTAATTCACTTTTCGCTTTAACTTCTACAGCAGTGCAGTTAGTTACTCGTTGAAAGTTTCCGTTTCTATAGGACTTGGAGAAAACCAAGGAACGAAGATGGCGCTTATCGCATTAAGCACGATTTTGGGGCTGGCTCTGGTTGCGTTGATCGCTGGGTTGATCGGCTTCAAAGTATGCAGGCCGCGTGGACGGTACAGTCCTCAGCATGCATATTGATTTATTTGATAAGTTGTATTGCGCTATTCACTTAATATGTAAAAGTATTTATTCTGATATTAGCCTCGAATAGCGAATCTCGCTCGAAGATGTTGACCGGGCGACTGGGTGGGAATATATATTTTCATGCATTGGAAATAAAATGTTTACAAAATTTACTGAAGAATAAAGTTTACCCTGATTAGAAGGAAAGTCTATGGAAAAAACGACGTCAAACCTGCCGCCTTTCCAAACGTTGCGCATGCCTGGTCGTAAAGTATCATGCTTCGGATGAAAACTTAATAATCAATGCATGCCTATGTACAAAGCTAGTTAAATTAAACTACATGGATTGAGCTAGTTTGGTTGACATTATTTCTCACATAAAATAATGATCACGCAGCCACTATTGTCATAAAGTGTCTCCTCAAGGTGCGCCTGTATTCGATACATCATGGGAAGCGGGGGGGGGGGGAACTTTGTCAAAATTTGACGCAGAGCAGATCGAAGGCCGCAGCGCGGAAAAAACGCGAGCTATAAAAAGTAACATCTATGGGTGTTCCTTCGTGCCGGCTTGGTAGCATGCTGAATCACAGCGCACCTAGTGTCCTGTCAGGAGGAAATAGAATGCATTTGTTAAAGAGGACGCAAACCAGCGAGTTCGATACCTGTTCATTTTTAGTTGCTTTACTTGACTATTTTTAATTTGTTCCATTTATACTCTTTCGCAGTAATCTTACTTTTCAATCCGTTGGTTCAATTACGCAAATGATGTCTGTATTTCATCTACTGCTATTAGCGCGCTTTGCTGTCTCTTTGGAAACTATTTTACAAGGTTCCAATCTGGAAGATCGATTTAATATTGATGAGAATCGGGGCGAACCTGTAGCTAAGTTTCAACAAATGCATTTAAACCAAAACTTCAACGAGCTTCATAATCAACATTCAAGAACCGAAGAAACAGAAAATCGTCGCAGAAAAGACTTTTTTGGTACTCATTCCAAAGAGCCAAATCTCGTGTTTCAAGTGAAACAGGACCAAGATCAAAAAGAACCTGGTCACATATTCAACGGAGCACTGCAAAGTGCCGATCATAATGTACACGGCGACCCGGTGGAACTGACCGCAGTTGATTTTGATACTGATTCAGGTTAAATTTTCTTCTGAACATCTTTTCAAGCGATTAAATCGAATAGCAATTGGAGTCTGTTGGTGCGTAATGTCTGTTAAAATTCAAAAACAGCACATAGCCATGCTAAATGGTGAGGGTCTGGGCCATACCTTTTTAATTCAGTATAGCTTTTACTTAAGATTAATTTAATTTAACTTTTCATTTCTTCCTTTTTTTGTTAATCACAAAATTGACCGCCATACTGCTGCTGCACACTAGAGAGCATTGCGCATAGCACTTTCTCACATTAAATGTAGGAGAAAGATGCGAGCAAAAGTGTGTAATGCTCTTTCCCCTAAATTAAACCAAGTTTAAAAATATATCTTGATTCAGATTCACTCGATGCCCAGTATGAAACGCATGAAGACGATTCGCTACATGCGCCTGAAGTTTTTTACGTGATGAATGGGGAGGTCTCGAGTGTGCACAATCAGCTGCCATGGTGTGAATGGTCGCCTGCAAACAGCCCACTCAATCTCGCATCTTCTGCTCAAGACGCACCACAAAGGAATCGTCGACTGAAAGACGCCGCTATACTATCTCAAAATGCAGGTAAACAAATGAAAACGATTTTGCGCTTACTGATGTAATAGATGTAATATCTGCGTCAGTAAAGCTGGCGTCACATAACAAAAACATTAAGAAGATTTTGCCATCATATACATTTCACAATATCTTAACGAACACTAACAGCGCGCTGTTTCGTACTGAGAAAAAAGAAGCCATTTTAAACGATGCAGGTAATAATTTTTATTGAAGGTATGTTGGCACATTAAACCACGCAATCATTTGAATATTATCGTAGTTTAAGTCTCTTGTCTGTTCAAAACCATCATCCTAAATTTTCAGGACATCACACTTTCCGAAATGTCCTACTGGTATCGTTCTGCTCGCTGCTTGTAGCGCTCTTCCTATTGGCCGTCGCTACAGTGATAAAGAGAAAGATGCGCACACGGTCCGATTTCTGGCGACCGGTGCATATTGAAATGTCGCAGCAACATGGCGGCGGGACCGAGGAAACTGTATAATTGAAGATCGACTTATTCCCTTCGCAGAAACCGATTTTGAACAAAAATTCGATGTATTAAGCGGCTTCGTAGATTTTTGCTGCAAAAATCATGGATACTCTGAAATAATATGGCTGATGTATACTCCAGGCACTCAGTATATCCTTTCCAGAAAAGCCTGTATTACTCCATTTTTCGCATGTGAATATTTCAGTTCTGCATTTAAACTATGAGAATATTATCACTGTGTATTTCAAGCTGATCGCTGTCGCTTCGAACTACAAAATGATTAGGAGAGTAAGCATTTGGAATATGTTTTGTGACGTTTTGTGTTATGACATCTATTTTCGACGCGCAAAAAAACCCATGCTATATCACAATCGGCGTTTAGCAGATCTCACATGATTCAGGACATAACAATCGAAAGAAAACAGAAGCGGTCTCGTGAAGACGACAGTCGAGCTGTTGACTTTTGCCCTTCTGCTTTTTTGGCGGTTCCGGCCCATGGCGATGTGGAGGTCTTGCTGCGGATTGCATAGAAGGCGCCCTAAAATGTCTCAGGTTAAGACAAAACGATACTTTCACATTATTATTTTAATTCGCATTCCAAATGAGCTTACATTCTCTCTTCATCACACCTTTTGGCGATCTCTTGAAGGTCGGGGTTTCGTTGTCGACGCACCCACGCGCAAACTTTGTCATCATTTTCCTCGTCGTCAGCGCTGCTATCTTCCTTAGAATGCTTGTGCTTTGGCTTTCTCTCTTTACTCTTTTTGCTCTTATTTTTCTTCTCCTTACTTTTTTCCTTGCTTCCGCTTTTCTTTCCCTTTTCACAGTGTTTTGGCGTATCGCAAAGTGACGCGAATGATTCGCAAATAGGAGAAGAATCTTTGCACTCTAAAAGGTTTAGATTTAAAGATATGTATGTCCAAGTATTTATTAAGTCAATACAATCTTTGACGAGTATTGTAATTGATATCGATTCTTAAAGTTATATGCTACATTTTGGGAACTATTTTGGAGTACTTAGCCGGTAAGGCCAAATACACCGAGTGTTAATATTTCTTTGGAAATCAAAAATAACTCAAAGTTTTCCTAGTATCAGGCGAAATGAGATTTACCAATCGAACAATACAAAATCTGATCTGAATCCTTTTGCCGATCACATCATCATCGTACGGATAATGTTTGTGTTCTTTACTACATTGCATCACTTCGAACTCGATCATTACGAAAAGTTTAAAGCCAACCTTCTCTTGAGTGCATTTGAGCTTGTTTTGGAACAGGATTAAAGTCAAAGCTTTTTAGTTGGAAATTTCATATAAACACACTATCGGCTTAGCGGTTATTGCACATACTGCCGTCGTAGTTAATATTGTTGGAGACCTGAATTTTCGCCCCATTCGCTAAGATAACATTTAGCACGTCAGAATGGTTAAATTGATTAAGTTTCTTGCGTGGTTACAGTTTCAGTTATTAATTTCATAGTTTAAAGTGGCCTAGCTGGGCTTACAGTCGTATTAACTGACCGATTGACAATATTTATACAGTATTATTATACCGGTCGAGTTTGCCACCGTCGTGGTGCTGACAGTTGTTGTCGACGTCGAGGTCGGTGTACTGCTAGTTGAATTGGTAGTCGGTGAGGCTGTTACAGTTGCAGGTGTTGAATTTGGAACAGTTGAAGCAGTTGATGAGCCTAAAGTTGCAGCGGAAGCAGTAGAATCGGTACTAGTCGCATTTTGTCCGATGGTCGTCGTCGTCGTTCCTGACGCGGTAGTTGACAGAATTGTTGTTTCTTGCGAAGCAGCTGGCGCACAGAGGGAGATAAAATTCAGTAAAAAAAGAATTAGTAGCATTTTATTGGCTAATTAATCTACTTTTGTTTTACGATTAGTCACAGGAGAGTAAAAGCAATCCAGATTGCTATAAAGTTTCCATAGGTAGTATTGAGAATATATATTGGTTTCAACTCTGCGCTAAAAAGATCTGCTTGCTTACTCAGTTATTCACTGTTTGTTCAACTGTTTTAATACGCAAAGTATTTACTGAAACCATCCTCCGCTGCCGATCTGTGAAGCGGATATTGTGTTTGTTAATCGTCACTGATTAATCATTGCAGCGAGGGCGGCTTCTGGCTTTCTCATCGAAGAGACAACAATATATTTAACTCTTAAACACACTGCTGCATATCAAGGGCACGCCGCTATAAAAATATTTGAGAGCAGCTGCACCTACAGGAATGATATAAACCAGCAACCTCAATTGGTGACCGTCCCTTTTTGCAGGTCTCAAAATTCGCAAAAAACGATTTATCAAGACGTCGTCCAAAAATAATGTCAAACCTGATATTGGTAAGCATATTTTTAGTTATGGTAGAGTCTTTTAAGACAGTTACTCTAAAGTCAGTATCGACAGAATTGAATCTGCCTATCTACGTTTGCATCGAGATTCTGCTTGTAATACTGGAACAGAGCGACAACAAATCGCTCTTATTCCAAGCCCGTACTTTTATACACTGTACTTAGCGTCACCATTGGCAATTCCCTGCTCCACTAGCGCAATCATCGCTCGCTTCATGCAGCAGAATCAGCTGTCAACTCGAGCGTCATTTATACCTAAAGTAAGAAACAGCACAACAATTTTTCGACTAGTTGCAGCCCACTTCATTAAAAAGGCCAAGTTTCGAATTAGCGTCACTAATTACATCTATTAAGGCAACTGTGTTACGTACAGCTTGAATTCAGTGCGTTGCACGTAATTTGGTGAATTCCCCTCACTTTTTCCTCTCTCCGAGCGAGCACGTAAAGACAATTGTCGATTGGCAACGAGCGATTGTTTGAGTGCGACGGTGCGTTCTCTCGACGATTGTTTGTTCTTAAATATAGCCTAAGAACTGGTAGCGTGCTTGGCTGGCAGCGAACGTTCGTTGTGCCATTTCGCACTTCACGCGCAAGTACAACACATTCGAAAACTCTTGAAAACTGCGCGCGTCACCGCCGTTCGCCGAAGCCACTCGTATCAAGTTATTTCTGCGTCAGCGCTATGTATTTTTACTCATTCACTATCTCGACGGAGATGTATTATGAAATCTTAAGCCATGTCACAGGGTACTGGCACGGCAGTCTGCCAAGACAAACGGTAGTTTTCGTGGTAAAGAATCGTGTATTTGCAGCATTATCTAGGATTGGGAAAATACAAAATGTTCCTGGCGTGTATTTAGGTTGTCCATTCTGAGCACCAAACGCACTGCACCCACAACGCACAGTTCATTATCATAACCGATTTCTAGCTGTGTATCATCTAACTCGCTTGTTAGTATGCCAAGGACCGTGCAGCTTCACTTCAGATTACCAATCAGCGACTTCACTTTAAAAGATATTGCTGAATCATAAACACTGAGCCAGTTTTAAATCGCGTACTCCAGCTGAAATCGTAAACATTAACACTAAAAAATACCCTCACAGTACAGCTGGAGTACGTGATATGAAACCAGCTCAATGAGTATATTTTCTTGCACTTTGAGAGGACTGCAATATAAGATAGCTGACTAGCTTACAGCCAATGACGCCATTTAATTATAAGATAATATAAAAAGAACTCATCGAAATAACTGAGACACTTATCAAAGTGTAACTATTAACCGTTTACAAAATTGCACTTTGAATTCTCTAAAACTTTCATAACTTAACTTTGAGGTTCTCTCGGCATAATGTTGCATGAAAATTCAATTGTGAGAAGGTTGTTGTAGCCGTGGCTGTGTGAGCACAAGGCACAAAATTAACTGACCACGTTCATCATACTTTTACAGAATAATTGCTGTATCCACTTAGTTTTAAGCGAATAAAATGCGAAAAAGTGACAACGTCATTCACAAAAGTACAAAATTTCGAAAACTAATATGCATCTGAATTTGTAACTACAGTAGCTGAAAGCTCTGATAGTTCGCAAGCGGACAAGCAGGAATTGGTTGAAAGCAAACTACACATTGAATATACCGTCATTATTGTCAAACTTGTTTGGCTTAACTAATTAAACGAGTCAATTGTTGAAAAAGAGCATATTCTTATCGAAAGTATTCTGTCTTCGAGTTTGATATTGACTACGCAAAGTTACAATACTGGCCTAAGAGTTTAAAATAAAATAACTTCATTTAATAGCAAAATCAAAAGAGGAACAAATGCGCAAGTTTTAGGCCAATGGCTGATTTAGATGATAAGCGTTATTGTCGACATGGTAGTCATTTAGATTTATTTTTAATCATGCAGAGCAATAATCAGATATGACATTGTTTATGATACTTGGCTATTGGCATTTCAGGTCATCATCAAAAACATTCATAGAGCCATGAAGAACGAGAACACTTGAAAAGGGCGCGAAAAAATAAAGTTACTGTGCACGAAGCTCGAAAATATTAGAACACATTAGCACCAATCATTCAAACAGTTGGCTTGCTCAATGAAGCCGTGAAACAATATCAGTCAGCTAACACAGTCATATATTGTAGAGGCCGCATCTCAGCCGACAGCCTGTAACCAGCGCGCTCCGAGTTAAACAAAAAATGACCTCATCCTCCTCCCTGGGTTCTGCAGAGGCGGCAATTTAGAACGCTACTATAAGCAAAAAATGCCGAATAAATCGTAATAGCGATGTTGCGACATTTTCTCGTTTTCTCACATTCCCTGATAGATGCACTAAGAATTTGCATAACATAGTAAAGTAATTGTAGCATTTTCCTCAGTCGGCGGCTGTGACGCAGACAATAAACACATTCAAAGGCATTTTGCAATAAAGGTTAGAGTAATCGTGAAGTGTGGAGCGCATCGGACGCCTCACAGAGCGACCGAGGCGTAGATGAGAGCAGGAATTGGACCGAGTACCTTTCCACCACATCAATGGTCTTTCCATCGCCTTCTATCAACATTCTCACTAGGCGATTCACGTGCGCCGCTCTTTCACTGTCCAGCCACATTTTCGCGCCGAATTCGTCGTCAAATCTCGTCGGATGAGGATGACCACCGAATCCCGACCTCGGGTCCGGATGCTGCACCCAGAACGCTGTCTCGAGCAAATTCTTTGCCTGAGTGAGGGATGAAGCGCGCTCGGCGTACAGTATGTCGGCGGCCTTTTGAAGGCAGGAAGAGTAGACGGACATGGGTTTGATTTGTGGGACGTGATTGTCCATTTTCAAGTGCATCAGGGTGCTCAGGGCGCGCAGAGCAAAGCGACATACGGGTACGGTATGATTGCGGCTCTCCTCATGATCTTGCGCGATCGTGTCTTGCACGAGAACAAGACGAGGAAGGGAGAGTGAGGAATCTTCTATAGCCTGATCTGCGCTGTAGGCCAGCAAAAACTCCTGAAATTTGTACTCTGTCATGCTGCCTTACGGATGAAATAGATAGGAGCACTAGATATAAGTGCACACATTCATATTTATTTTCTTTAACAAGTGTAAAAGGCGCAATCTAATGACTAATTAAATATTCTATATTGAATGCCTAATGTTAACCTTTCCGAAATCGTCCGGTTAAACATTTTAAAAAATCTGAAGAATGCATAGTTTTTCAATAAAAAAACCATCCAGTCTCACCTCAAAATTCCAACTGAACTCTTCAATGCCGTCAGATTGAAGATACTTGAGCGCAGAAAGCAGCTGAATGAGAATAAATACGACATCTCTCTCATGCATCGTCGGTTGTCGTAGCGGAGTATGTTTCATCAGTGTGCCTGCTGAGAGAGATTGAAACGACCATAGTGTCACCCTGGGCATGACGATGATTTTGCACGAGCGTGCGCGCTCTTCGAAACTCGAATTTTTGAGAAATTCTTCAAGACCTCTGGTGTCTTCCAGTTCGAATAGCGCTGGAGGACTGAATGGGTTGCCTTCGGCGCTCCTACGTAAAAGGCTCAGGGGCGCGTACTGCGAATTCGGTGCTATCTGAAATATCTTTTGTATAAAACGCTTTAATGAGTTCATCAAAATGCTACAGTTAGTGTAGCGACAAAGCTGCGTGAGGCTAATCCATTTTAACGAGCAGAATGAGAAACAAATAATTCGCACCATAAGAGTTGCCTGAAAGTCTGGTTGTCCGTCCCGGCGCAGTGAAGCGTCAAAGAACAGCGAATTGCCTTTGACTAGGGTGGGCTGAGCGGATTTCAAAGTGAAATCGGGGAAGCGCAAGCGGCCCATCTGAAAATATTGTCGCTAATTTTCATTGCAGAATTGGTGTGTAAATGCAATTGTGATGTAAATGCAGCTTGTTATAAATAAATAAGATCTGCAGTGAATGTAGGGAGAGAGGCTGAAACTTTTTTTGCGCAGTATGACCACAAAAATAGTTTAATGTTGGCAGCCCTGTTCAGAAGAGATCATATGTGAAGCGTTTTCAAAGGATTTAGCCTCTCAGGTCAAAATATTGCTTCCAACAGAGTTGTACAAGCTCGCGTCCTATTCTTTTCTTAGAAGGGATTGAATAAAGGGTTTCTAGAAGAAGCGCTATAATCAGCTTAGCCTCCCCGCTTATCAGAAGGTTGAGAAGTAACCAGCTGAACAGCGCAGGCTAAACTAAATAAGCCCCTGGATACGTTTCTCAGAGTCCTTCAATCAGTAGTAATTCGATATTTCACGCCAGTGACCTGATCCTTCGTGATCGGCTGCGCTCTCGTACGCATCATCTCTGCAAAGTTGTCGGCGACGAACGCCAGCGTGTTCACGTGACCCATGGCCATCTGATTGTATCGCGACTCGATCTGTCTCTGCTTTTTCTTTGGATGATTCGGTGAGAGTTCGACGACGTTCCTGACAACTGCCTGATGATTAATGGCGACGTTCGCCATACAGCAGTGGTCGTCTTCGGGATGGAAGAGTTCTTCAGGGATTTTGCTGTTTCTAACAAACCGACGTAGGATCATCGGTCGCTCGCCACGCGACTTGGATCGCGACGAGCCAATTGTAGCGCTGCTTTCGCGAGAGGAGGGTCGGCTGCCTAAAGGAGCATTGGACTATACGCGAGCGTAGTGAGTCTAGAGAGAACTAAACTGTTCTCTAGTCTTATTCTCTGATGAGTGATGGCTGCTAAGCAGCTTTTGAATTTCAGTCTCGCGTTTGAGTGAAAAAGCGTTTAAAGAAGCTGCTTCCGTGAGAAGTGCGTTTTAGTGGAATAACGATCTGACGTCTGCTTTTTCTTCCGAAAATTTAGCCTTTAATTTAGCCAATGCTATCTGCTGATGTTACTGATGCAATATTCCAAGCACGTATTCAAATAAATCAGTCACTTTGTTATTACTATTAAGTTGCATAAGTCAGTAAAATTTGGCAGTCAGTTGAATTAATATAACTAAATAGCAGCATTCCATTCCAAAAATAATCTTTTCAAGCGTTCTTGTACTGCAAAAATATCAACTCTCGATTTGCTCTTTAATCGCAAACATGTAACGGGCGCGTCTCTCTATTATATACTAAAAAATGAGTCAAGTAAAAACAAGCCTCACCTCCCATATCGAAAGTTTGCAGTATCTTTCTTAAACTGCCGCCAAACTTGCCCTGATGCTTGTTGACGGGACTATTGTAGCCTTGTTCGCGCTGGTTGAATTCAACTGGCTCTAGTTGGGGCGGATGGCGGCCTATTTGAATGTCAACCATTGTGTTGTTGGACACTGGAGATATAGGGCTGCTGAGCATGGAAGAGGAATAAGATTGAATAGATGAAGGGCGTTCCGGCATTCGTTCCGCAGTTGTTTCCGGATGGACGTCGTAGGCGGATTGCCAAGAGTGCGGCAGAACAGCGCGCGTTCGTCGTCTCGGCACCTTCGGGGTTGGGATCGTAATAGTCAGCGGCTGGCCAGTGGACTGTTGGAAGATTATCGGAGCGTGGCTGTCCTCGTCTTTGTCAAGCTGAAAAAGTAAAGATCAGTAAAGACTCAAGGGGGAGGGAAGAACCGGTCACCGACACTTGACGTCATGCTTATTGGCATTATCCGCAGTCATCAAAGCTAATAAATGTTAGCTATTATTGCAGGTTTTCGATTAGTCATAGCAGTGGGCGGAATGACCCCCTCATATTTCAGAAAAAGAAAACTATTTTAAGCTTCAAATGAAAACCATCCCGTTTTAAACCACATTCTAATAATTCAACTGATCATTCTTCTTATTTGACGGATCTGAGCCAAAAGAAAGCTTGCTTATTCAGAATATGGAGCATTCCGTCGCAAAGAAGTAGACATCAAAAAGTAGCATTTCACATTCCAGTTTTAATAAGAAAATTCATACTGACGTGAATCAGAAGGTTTCGCATATTAAAAAGCTCGGAGTGCGGCACTTTAAAAACAATTTACACTGATAGTGTTGCAATGAGAAAGTAATAAATAGTGCATATTTCAGTTTTCAGCCCACTTACGATTGGTTCCACTGATTTCGCCATTTCCCGATCCTTCATCATCGCTGCTGGATGACGATCTCGGATGAAAACTGTGCCGTTTGGAGTGGACATCGTAGATTGTTTACCATTATTATTGGGTGTTAAATATGGCGAATTGGTTGACATATTCATTAACACGTCGATAGAGGTCGCTTTCTGTAGATCTACGGTATGTCGACGTTTGATTTTATCGACGTCACGCCACGAGTCCCTAACGCTTTGTTGGCGCAAAATACGGTCGCTGGCGTTTTGAAATCTGTTAAGAATTTGGCGGAAGTTTTTCGCCTTTAGGACGGGCTCTTTGTGCTGAACTTTGGTCGGAGAATCACCGGATGTTGGGCTGAGAGGCGATTGGCTCGTTATTGAAGAACAGGAGAGGTGTGAGGAAAGACCGCGTTGCGCCGGACTTGACCGACACTGATCGAGGTTAATCGAGCTTGATCTCGCGTCGGTTTTTGATGACTTTCTCCTCGCTGAAGTGATAATGGCTCAGTTAGCACAAACGGGTTGTTCAACTTTTTCTCATACTATTGTTTCTGAGAGAGTACGATTGATAAGAGTACGCTCAGTTGGAGCCGATTAATGAGATGAATTGTCTTCATATAATTGGCCATAGTTAAACAGAACAATTTTCATAAAAAAGGAAAAGGCAAACAATTTAAAGAGGCGCTGATAAAGTTAGAGTGCAAATATTTCTTTAATTTCATAGAGGTACCACAAACAATCAGACACGCTCTCCGCATCCCCTGTTTAAAGAGAGTCGTTCCAAAGAAAGCCCTGTATTTATTAGCGAATCAGACTATCATTTTTTAACTTCATTCACATTTTGGATAATATCTTCTGATGTTCAATCAACTTACCAGGGTGACTTTCTTCCTTCGCCCCACTGCCNAATCAGACTACTATTTTTTTAACTTCATTCACATTTTGGATAATATCTTCTGATGTTCAATCAACTTACCAGGGTGACTTTCTTCCTTCGCCCCACTGCCGTTGACAAGCTGCTGCCCAAATGCAAAAGACGCCGAGTTCGAGCCGGCGTCAGTGCGGAGCGGTTGTTCTCGCGGCGAAGGCGACTTTTCGCGATCTCTGCCATCAGGAGCGAGGCTCAGATTTGACGAGACGGTCGATAATGCTGGTCCCGGTGAGGACGACAGACTTTTGCTGCTTCTCTCTGCAGGTGGTGGCTGATCGAGAGACAGCAAGGATAGCCGCGGTTTTGGCTTTGGCCCCGCGTTCAGTCCTCCTTGGCTCCCAGCGAACGTGTTATACTTGAAGAGCGGATAGGTATGGCTCGATGGGCTGCCGTTGACGTTAGCCTCTTGGTGACCATCGTCTGAAATGACGTCGTTTTTAACATGAAACAATTTTGTACTACAGAACTTTCAAAGGCTCTTATGTAGAGTGTTGCAAGAAATGCTCGTGTCTGGAGAAGGCGAATATTTTATTACATTTTTTAGGTTTACTCTTTTCATGTACTTTTTCGGTTAATGTGCACGTGCCGCAATGAAATTTCGCGAAGGTACGCGCTAGGTGCAATTTCGAACGAGACATGATAGTGAAATCTCGTACAAAAACTCTCAAATGTCTCGCTTTATTGAAAATAATAACGTTGCATCTTGACCAAGACAACTGGTCGAACAGCTGTGTTTTTAAAGCTGCACATGATCTATCGTATTCATCTACTTACAAAAGTCATCATTTAGTTGCAGAGTTGGCGTAGTTCGTGTCAAACAAGGACATCTGCTTAGCGGCATAAGCAGAATGAAAGATTTCAGGCTAATTGTTATCTAAGAGAGGCCTGATCGAGCACCGGGAGGAAGAGGCTGTCAGTCCACAGCCCGCGGGTTGACTGCCCCTTCCTTAAGCTCTTAAATTTTGAGCTCTGTTCAGATTCCTGAGCGAACGTTGATGAGGAGTGTCCGTGCTTTTGAGATTCCTCACTGAAAACTGCGCTGCAGCACCCCGCGTCAGCCTAACAGCTACAAGACTAGTGACTGGCAAGTTCCAGATTGAAATGTCAGCAAAGTGTAAAATGTCTTCTCTCTATACGCTTTTTACTGAAAGTTTGGTTGAGACGATGTACAATATGTTGATTATACAACGAACCTTAAAGGCTTAGCGCATTGATAGTGATTAGAAATGGTAAATGTAAAAGCAAATATGTAAGAGCAAAGTTGTTTTGCTCAAAGAATATTACTGAAACTTAAGATGAGCTGTTTTTTAGATCTGCTGATCATTCTGCGTGATAAAGCGAAGAAATTCATTGAAAGTTTTTGCTGAAACATCTTTGCGCTCTTCTCTTTTAGACATATGTCTACGATTTGAAGGCCGTTTTTAGCAAAAATAATGTAAAATTACAAATATTCGTAATTGATTGTGTTTAACTACTAGGTTTCAGTATATTTTGTCATAATTCACAATCCTTTCAACTTTTTCAATCCTTGATTCAAATCTCAAAGAACAACAGACAAGTAACAAACATACCGTCAGTCCGTGAACCATTGTGATGCAGCATGAGCGAGGGAGGTAGACCGATATTTAACGGCGGTGAGACGGAGGAAACGCGATCGTCGCTGCTGGCGTCAGAGGTAGGCGTGGTCTCGCAAGTGCTTCCGCCACCAGTTGATGTCGGCTTTTTATATTCTGAGAAAGCGGAACTCTCGCTGGTGTTCAGTTGACGCGAGTTGCGCAGCGCCATCGGCTAGAATATGCAACAACTAAATAATGATCTCTTCATTTATCATCATCATAATTTATTAAATTGATACAGGATGATGTTTCTCTTTGCATTAAGCTTCTGTTAACAAAGTTTATGTAGCGCTTGTCAGTTTCGCTTAAATTTGACATTTCAGGGTAGTTAGTCTGAGGCTCCGAAGAGCACCTCAGAATTTCGGAACAAAATTTTGATGAGACATGGCAGAAAATCATTGTTAAACATCTTGTCAAATAGTATATAAAACACAAATAAAATAATTTTTCTGTTTGTTAGTCGATTGAAAATAAGGAGGAAGATCTAGAAGAGTTGATAAACTAGCAAGTTAACGCTAAAATTGAAAAACTATGTGAGAAATAAAATGTTGCACTTTCGCAGGTTTTCATTTTTTAATACGTCTCGACAAGTTACTCTTTAGGCTTCCTTAGCCAGCGTTACCCTAAAACTTATAACGTATTGCAACTTATGCCAGTGCTCAGCAAAAATAGCTTGCTGCTTAGAATTTTTTGATCACTTACCATTGGTCCCATAGAAGAGCGCCGGTCCTTGCCGTTGAGGATCTCGTCGACTTCATTTTGTCCGAGTGCGACTGGAATTCGATGATATTGCGCTTCGAAGTTGTGCCGCGGAATATACTCGGCACGCACGTCATATACGCACGGAATTGGTCTCACCTGAATCAGGAGTACATTTAACAAGTCGATATTCATGACAGTCGGCAAAAGAGGAAGTAGAGATGCAGTCATTTCGATTTCAAAATCACTCAACGCGATTAATTGGACCTCACCAGATTTCGATACGAGTGCCGTAATGAGCCATCACATCGCTTACTTTTTGTTTCAGTATGCCAGTCAAAGGTTGTTGTGAGTTCTGGTTAGATAACGCTTGGCAACTGTTGCTTTTCCTGCTGCTCTATTTCTGTATCAGATAAGGGAATGGTTTCAAAGCTGCTTCACTCTTTTCTTACGTATAAACGTACCGTATTCATATTTTCTGCAATCTATCTCTCCTATCCTCCCCAACTACGATTTTCAGGTGAGGCAGTGAGATGGAAACAGAAATCCAACTTGTGGCATAAATAGCTTTCCTGCTTATTCGAATGAAAAAGAAAGTGCTTACCTTCTGAACTGGGACGGCAGCAATGAGGTCCTTGGCGCTCATGAGGTGCTCGTGAGCACCGAATCGGCAGACGCCGCACACGCGACTATCCTTGACGGTTGGCACAAACAGACTACACGGCGCAACAATTCTTGCATGACCTCCATACGCCGACTTCGGATCCATGCTTTAGGAACCTGAAACGAGGTTCAGTTGATGAGATTGACGCCTAAGCAGTACTGATAATAATTTTTCACGAACAGGGGTGCGCGAAAGATGCGGGGGTAATTTTTCAGTTTGTACAATAACACTCGCGCAGCTCTGAATGAAACATTGACTTTATATGGATGAGAAGGTCGTCTGTAGCTTTATTTGTTAATAGTCTCATATTTTCCTCCTCTTACTGGCTGCTCTCACTGATGAAACGCAAAAATGTATGCTAAATATTAATGATATTTTTGGCAGTACAAATCCTGAAGGATCATAAAGCTCGTAAACTGCAATAGAAAATGATCTGTTTATTGAAAAAATATCTTGCAAATTCAGTAAAGGCCTTGCAGTTCTTTAATAAGCAAAGGGGATAAATTAAGGCAGCGAATAGATCAATTAATAAAGGAGTACAATGAATTTTCTGTGAGATACTCCGCTGCTCAGAATCCTTCCTGTGCCAGTCTAGAATGCAGGATACTCATATTCTTGCTTGCATTCAATCTTCTTTCCTAACATGAATCCCAAAGCTAACTTAGAATCATTACAGTTATTATTCAACTTATCAGTAGACAGTATTCGATTTTCTAAGCTATATTTATCTTGCTGCTACAAACCGAACTTAAAAATACTATTCTTTTAAGTTCTCCGCTTAGTTACGCGTCGCGTCACGTGATATCTATCATTGCTTTCATTTTCAAAGCAGCGTACTCTACCTTAAGCTTTTCCGTTGAATATATTTTGTAGCTTTAGTGGGCATACGTTCAAGTTTGGCCGATAGTGCGCTACTTGCTCAACCTTCTTAGCTGTCCACGTATTGTCACGCCGACTTAAATTTAACGTCTCTCTTGCCAACTAGCGAAGAGACTAGCACTAAGCTATACAGACTACTGCTCTTCAAATGAAAACTAAAGAGTGGCGCAAAAACAACAGCTCCGCCAAGTGGATTGCAAATTAACTGTTGACTAATGCGCATCAACAGACTACTCAAGGAGCAGTGAATTGGTACTCCCTCACTTGAAAGATATCTTTGATTATATAAAGTGCTGATTTATCATCATTTTAGTGACAAATTTACTTTGAACCTTCCAAAACTTGTAGCGCAGAAGTGAAAGAACCAGTTCTGTATTTCCTGTGGCTCTTAGGCACGTACTGCTCTCAACTAGAGTCTGCTTACTTGAGACGTCAAGTTTGATTCCAGACTTGACTTGACACTCATGGGAGTTGACTCGCCCGTCCTTTTTCAAATTCATATTTCGAGCCTACTCGCTGCGAACGGGGATTCTCTAAGTAGTCGTGTGTTCCAAGATGTCATGCCCATATAAACTAGCATGACATATACAGTAGCAGAGGCAAAAATGAACGATAATTTCAAGTGTGCGTTAAAAGAGCGATGAAAAATCGATAGTGTCAACCTAAAGTTGTCAATTAAGAAAAATTAATACGTTCATAATAACTGTAGAGTTCATTACCTGCACGGTTCTAAATTGAAAAGCCTCAGTTATTGAAAGTGCAACCTTTTACGGTAGAGTTTCATATTTGACGCGGAATCTCGATACACTGATGCTTACTGTTAAATAAAACGGCAGTCTGGTTCGCAGAATACTCAAAGATTTCAGTTTTTTGCTGCAACACGAACTACTCGACATTTGGCGCAGTACGGAGTCCATTTTTTGCTGGAAGAAGTGAAGTTTTCGGGGTAAACACAAAGCTACTTCTGTTTTCCTTGCAAAACGCTTTAGATAATGAAAATATTACGTTCCAATAAAAGATCGAATGAAGTTTTTTCACAGTGGAACTTCTGAATGAACGAACAGGGAGTGTACCGATGAGTGCGACATTAAAATGGTTATATTGGGCACAGCTGCCTCAAAAATTTGCACATGTATGAATGGGGACAAAGTGTGATGGAAGATGCTTAAAAAGTTCGAATATTACGGTAACGAAAGGGGCGAGATTAAGTCAAACTTTTAACGAATATTTTAAAGGCATGTTTACGATGAAAAGATTGCGAGAATTGAACAGTGATGTTCTAGAGCGCCTCAAATAAAAGTTTCCGACACAACTTACAGACGCGCACAAGAACGAAGTCGCTGTGGGATCGAGAGGTAGACGCCAGAACAACCAGAAAGAATTGCGGTTTGTTAATGAGAGTTCATTTCATCCGAATTCAAATCACAGTTCATTTAAAGCATTCTCTTGAAGATTAGGTGGAGCAGCAAAATTTCAAAAGTTTCACTCTGCCCGACAAGACAATGGAACTATCGCTACAGGTATGTCGGTTAAAAGAAAGGGTGAGCGGCGGACGAGACTAAAAGGACATCTCGAGAACCATAAGAAGTGCAGATTGGTGTTGGCTCGAAGAGACGGTGCCAGACGGTCGAGAGTGTGGGCGAAAGGAAGGTGGATTATTCCGCGTCAGGCGGGGCGGGCGGGCACGCGCCACGACGGAAGGAAGCCCCGCCGTCGGGGCAAAACGACCCGTCCGCCCATCCATCACCTTGTCGAATACCCAGAAAGTACCGCACGACTCCGCCAGAAAGACAATCAACAAACCGACAGCCAGCTGCTTGCTCGCTTGTTGTCCGGGTCACAGGGTGAGAGTGGAGGCGAGGTGGAACATTACTGACAGGTTAAATGCTTGTCTGCTCTTTTTTTATTGAACAGTAGTATGTTCAGTTTTCATGATAGCATGAATAAATTTTTACTCCGATGAGGGCGCCCGTCAGGGCGCGGAGTCGTCAGGTGCATGCGAGGATGGGGGGGCAACTTTTCAGTTTCAAATGAAACACTTAAGAAAACACGGGTGTTTTTGAGCGATTAAAGTACGGTATTGCATAGTACGAGGCTCGCTATGATTTCTCAGTCCCTATCAGATAATAGTTCTGACCTACTCTTAACCTATGTATTCCTCCGAGTTGTGCAGGATGCAAGTAATTATACAAATTTCATCCAGTTTATTGAAAGACTCGAGGAGGACCGAAATTCCTCTCAAACTATATTTGCCAGCTGATCTCAAGCTTCTTACCTATTGTGCGGCATTGCTCATAAGCGTAGCTGTACAAAAGTGTTTGAACTCTGGTTCAAAATAAGTATTGCAAGGGTTTTGGAAAATTTCCTGCAAGACACCCTAAGCTACGAGATGAATTCGAAGTAAGCTAAATTTATTACGAAAAATCCTGGTGCACCATTCCCTGACAAAACAATCGTTTCTTCTGAGAACAGTAGACCTAACCTCTCCGAAAAGACAGTAGCGATACGACAGCGGCGCTTCATATTGCAGTAGAGAGCGTTGAAGAGGAGCATACCCACATCCCCTCAGAAAAGGGAATCCTGGACCTCCAAGCTCTTTGATGAGTCTTTAAGTTTACTACACATAAAGCATTCAACAATCGCGAGCTCTCTGAATAAAATCTGTCATTGCTAATTACCTGTTGTTTGTCTGATGGGCAGGGCAGAGGTCGTCTTCGACTGATTATAGAAATTCTATCTTTGCCCGATCCAATCAGAGCAAGTCTCCTGCTCCTACGGACACAGTTTTGGTCAGTGTCTGTTGCAGCCTTTCAACTGGGTCACTGCCAATGTCCAATGAAGAATCAAATATATTCGTCAGCAGAATTATTCCCGCCTCAACGTCAGAGCGTTGGATAGATCTGTCATCTTTCAGCTGAGATTATGGAAAGAGCAACGGCAGCTGTGTTGTGGAGTTGGAGCGGGATAGCCGTCAGCTTGCAAATCCAATGACGCCAGCCAATTCACGCTGGCGATTGTAATTGTCCAATAACTGCCGTCCAAATATTGCAGATGATGTATCCTCCCGCTGATGCTAGTACGGATCGGCTGCTATTTGGCACAACAAGATACTATCCACAGCTGCTGGTCGTTCTTTGCAAAGAGTCACGCCAGTCGCATGGTATTCCAAGCTAACAATAAATTGATCGATTATATGCCATATTTTAATGTCATTTAGCGAGGAATGATTGGATTGACTTGAACGAGAGAATTTTTAGATCTATACTCCCTCGATTGGCTGACAAACTTGAATTATTTCTCTGTGCAAGGGAGAGAAAATAGGCTCAGATTACCTAATAGGTGATCTATCCTCTACTCTTCCTGCTTCTTCTGTATGCCGTTTTCAGTTGAGAGAAACATTTTCGCCTCGGTCAGTGTACAACGCAAGTTGCGTCGGCTCCTGCATTTAAAACTATTTAACTTAACGGCGGGCCACTTTAACAGAGCACTACGCGCGCCACACGAAACAAAAAGCCAATAACGAGAGCCAGGCTGCGCGCTGCGGACGCTGCACGTTTAAATGGGGCACTTGAAATGGTTTTACGCAACCACACGCAGCGAACGTTTTGTTTCGTGTCCGCGCATTTCCCTGCGGTCTCAATGGGAATGCTCACTTTTCCCCAAAAATGTAGTTTCACTTCATAGAGCTGCTCTATACCGTAACATGGTTGGCATTCAATTTATAAACGATACAACAACTCTCAGGAGTCAACTTCATACAGATTAATGCTAATATGATACATAAAACTGTAATTATGTTTCATATTTAAATTAGTCCTATGAGAGTGACTCTAGAGGGAATGAAAGCGCCTCCTTTAGCGTACCCACCAGGATGGACACAGTCTCACGACTTCATACGCCAACTCTTACTCACCTCAGTATTCAATTCGCTCGTCTTGAAATCGAGTCTACGCTCGCTCTTCTCTCGCTCTTCCTTCCCGTTTCATAGAAGGGTGGACGTCCGCAATCCTCGACGCTCTCTTATGTCAATCGCTACAGGAGAGCATGGGAGGGGCAGCGGTGAGGTCTGAAGAGAGAGTCCGTCGGTTTTAAGTCGCCGGTGTCCAGTTGCAACTATCGCGTCGCGACTCGCTGACATCGTTCAAGTGGAAGGGAGTGGAGGTGTGGCTGTTGATCGAGCAACGTGTTGGCCGTTGCGACCACAGTCCACACCAAACACGATCGTCCCTGAAGCTCGGTCTAGGTCCGGATTAACCTAGAGACTTTCAGGGCGAGTTTCATATTCCAGCTATGAGCAGTTTCATCCGTTTTAACAAGTAACTTTTATAATTATTTTAACGGATCAACAACTTCTGTTAAGGGCAGTATAGAAAGTAATGAACGCTAATTAGAACTATTGGGAATATTTACTTTCGATAATGTTGATGCTACCACCTCACTTATAATTTTTGCTAATATTATTGCGGCATTAATACTCTTACAATAAATACTCCTAATAGCAGGTTAGATACCACTACAAAATTTGAGCGCTTTAACAATTATTGCCCTTCTAATGGTCATGATCAGATTTCAATATCTGCCTTGTCATATGAAGCAGAAGTGATTGACCCGATCGAAATATTGCAAGATTAATTCATGAAAAAGACTAGCTAATTCCATGCTGTTTAAGTAAAACCGGACTAAAAATTTATTCGAATTCAGTTCTGGAGTTTTATTTAAATATCATTGTCCAGTCAATTCGCAGAGACGCACAATCGGAATGCTGAGATTGCCAGGGCAAGGAACACTTGTACTCTAAGCGCGCAATTAGACACTTGGTTACCGCACTTGTCAGTGAAGTATCCGTCCCGCCAAACCCTTAAACTAGCCCTGGCTAATGTGTATGTCTCAGCGTTAGAGCTTCCGATGGCTGCGCAATCAGCTCTCAATAAAAACTGGCGTTCTGTTCATAGATTTAATCGTTGACTGGAAGATTGAATATGATGACTGGATGAAGAATGTCCGCATTCCACCCTCCCTTATCCAGCCCCTCTCCATTTCGCTGTTACTATGGATTGTACATGCAAAGAAATCGCGCGCACGAATATTGCCCGAACCCTCATCCTCCTCGCCAGATAAGCAAGTTCGTCGTAAGCACCAACCCTCAGGGATTTCGGCCCGAAGCGATGCTGAGATAACACCTCTCAGCGCAATTTCCCGGTTCTTTTATCGGCACTTCAATAACCTGCGCGACAAAACAGCCGCCGGGTCGGGGAGCCCACCCTCATCCAAAGACAAAAAGCGCCACGACTGCCGGCGCGTGGGGAATTGAGGCCCAGGCGTCGGAGCGCAACCAGCCGCAGCCGACCGGTCAGGCCGAATCAGAGTAGGAGTCCCCCTACTCTCCACTCAAGCCGGTCGCTGGCTTTCAAGTAGAGTAGAGACTGTGTTGATCGACGACGGGTCGCGTCGACTTCGCCTCCGGATCGCATTCGGCCGGAGCGTGACGCAGTTTTTTTATTGCCGCCGCCGCCACCGCCACTACGCAATGAAAATAGGGCTATGACTATGTTGTGCGACTGGAACGATGTAAGAGACACGAATATACGACTGGATTGGTAAGGTAGCACGAATGAGACAACAACAGTCACTGTTGACTATCAGAGTGATAAAGGTAGGAATAGCGATTGGACAGGATGAAGCGCGCGACTGGCATGCATACAATTCGGGTGTACGGCTGGAATTACTGCCTATTAACAATATTTTGAGAGATGTAGTTGCTCGTTGCCTTAGTTATGGCGGCTAAGAAGAATGGGTTGAGAGTTGAGAGTGACAGTATCTTCCAATATCCGGTTACCCGAACTTTGCATCTAAATCACTCGTCTTTACTTACTTGATTTTTAAAATTTAATTAAGCAACTGAACTCAATATACAAGATCGGCAGTCAGTCGCAGAAAGCACACAACAGCCTGCATCAGTAAAAGATGCTTTGCTTAACATCTTTTTAAGTTATTCGCTTTCATTGGTTTTATGTATAACACCTTTACAACTGCTACAGTATGGCCACATATAGAGAACCGGTAAAGATACTATGTCGTTCTCACAAGGAATAGGAAATCACTGCAAGTTGAAAACTTTGGCATTACCGCATCACGCTTTCCAAGAGTGTATATTTTCTGTTGTGTTCTGCCCTTTAAAACGGTTTCTTTAGAACTCCACTCCCCCACATCTTCCCACGCGTATCTGAAGCACCGCCACTTAGTAAAGCTGAGTGCGCTGAATACTTCCATTATCATCAACAAATAAAACCAAAATAACTTTGCGTCGCTCTCTTCCTTTTACTCTTCCTCTCGCTATTCATTTCTGGCTAGTAAGGCACCGATCGGCTTTCAGCAGATTGCTCGGGAAACCAGATTTCTACGCTTTGAAGGCACTGTTTTCCAGTCGCTAACAGAAAAGAATCGAGAAAACACTGATCTTTGCTTTCGCATAAACTAGAGACTTGCCGAAGGATAGAGCAATGAGGTTAACTTAAGAAATACTCTGATCGTTAGAATCGCGACATTCGATATCTTTTGTTAATCTATCAACTACAACGATAAAAGATCATGTTATATATGGTTCCCTTGGTCCGAGGCGTTGGCTTCGCAATTCTTGCAGTACAGATGGCTAAACTATAGCGGATATGAATATGTATAATAAAGAACTGGAGATCCTGCTCGCTACTTGGAGCTGCATCTACTCCTTAACTTCGAGACAGGAAACATATTATTACACGAGAGATTAACACCCCCTATACATTCCTATCTATACTTGCACAAAATGCAACACAAGACAAATAGCCTCATGATTGAGCGCAGCGTACAAGATCACAGAACGCGCTGAGCCAACGAGAACTAGTTGTCAATCTAAGATCACCTTTGGCGTATGCCGAACAAACCTCTCTCGTCGCGCGTCAGTCCGAGTCGACGAATATTTGGCACTACTCGGCTGAGATTTTTGAGCGAATCGTGGAGTGGCAACCCGCCGCAAGCAACAGAAACTGCGCCCGATAAAATAAACAAAGCGACAAGCGGAGCGAGAACGAAGGGAATGAAGATGGATGAATGACGGTGGAGTGAAAATCGGCCGGGAGCTGAAAAATCGCGAAACGACAGCTTCTCAGAGAAATGTATTACTTTCGAGTCACGGCGTAGTGGCAGAGCGGTTGTTCCGAGGTAAACGGCAGTTTCGTGATTCTACCTCGTTTCGTTCCCGCGAACTGATATTGCTAAACTTCATGATTATGGATGGACGGAGGCGAGAAGGATAATACCGTTCTCTGTAACGTGAACATTCCTGGGTGAAATCCGTCAAGGATGGTACGTACTCATATGAAGCGAGACAGCTATGTTACAGAATTAACTACTAAGTAGAACGGATGGAATTATTGATGAACTATAAAGAGCAATTAATCAATGATTCTGTCCCTTCTAGTAACTTAGTACTAAAATTTGTAACGTAGTTGCGATACAGCCTACATAATCCTCAAGCTATAATTCTTACGTGACCGAAACATCGAACTGGCGTGGAAGCGGTCATGTGAAGGAGGAAAGACAGAGACTTGTTTGGATTCATAAGCTCTTTTCGACCGATCAATAAAATTGCAACCGAATAAGGATCGGATTTATGGATTCAAGCGGGGTACTGACCGATCGCAAGCAAAATTCAAGAGGAATGTTACAACAAGACTGCGCTTCGAGCGGCACGCAAAAACGAGAAGAATGCCACTGGTGTGTCGGATGACGGACAGGATGGATCGGCGCTCAGAAGACCTCCTCGACACACAACACTCGAAGAATTCTTGTTGGGCTTGGCTTTTTGCCGCCAGCTAAAACTGTGACAGAGTCAAGCGAACTGGCAGAACGTCAGGTATTCGCTTTGAAACCAATACAGAAACAAGTCGAAAGGACATAAAAACTTTGCTGATAGTTTGTGCCCCAATTGTTCTACCTAAATATACAGTTTGTTCTCTGATGAGGGAAAATAGTTTTAGACATTCATTCATACTTACAGATGCAGCCTTTTGAATTTCTGCGCTTGGCCTTATTCATATCGGCAAAGATCTGATAAACAAATATTGCGCGCAAAACCTATATACTGCCTTATACATGAAATGATATGTGTTCACCTATTTAGAATCATCCCTAGCACACATAAGTTAGCGACTGCAAAAGATAAAAGCATTCTGGCATAAGAACAGATTCTCGTGACTAATAATGAAGCGAATAGTACAAAGGAATAGTAAAGAATTCACAATTAGTATAACAAGTATAATTGGCACAAACTACGTTGCGTTTTTGAGATGAACAGGCGCGCTACCGGCGAGGGCGCGCATACGCAAGGATGGATTAAAATTAAGCAAACAGCGGGCAACTGCAATCGATGGACGCGGTCGCAGTCAAAGTGACTATTTGCGAGCCAACGGAAGCGGGCACGACCTCTTTTCTCACTCGAATCGAGAGTCGTTCCTGCTCAAAAGTGCGGCGCGATGTCCGTTTCGCCTGACGCGCGGCTTTGCGCGGCCGATTAACGATTCAGCCGTGCAAAGCGGCTTAGAAGTTTTACATCCGATCGCCCTTCTCCGGCTGCGGTCCGGTGCACAGGAGTTTGACTAATTTTTGTGAACAGCCTGGAAATATTGATTAGTTTTTTCACAAAATGCAAGTAACAATATACTTCTCTATGGTTGGGATCATTCTCAGTAAAAGTTCGGGTCCGAGAATACCCAATTGTAGCGGGAAATAGATACAATTTTGTTTCGAGGAAGTGCGTTTATTGGTCAGTTTGGACGCAGTGCGAAACATTTTTCCTCGCACATCACGACGGACCAATCGACATACTTCCCGCGATTGTAATTTTGAACCATTATCGTTTTCATAATGACGTTCTCCAAAACCAATCAGGACATTTTCCATATTGATTTGACTTGAATAATGTCCTCCTTGATTTGTAAAGTATCATTATTAAAATGGAGATGGTGTAGTACATGTAATTCTAATCGTAATATTTCATGAAAAAGGCCCTTGAACTGAACAGGCTTTTTGCCTCTTTTTTAATAAGAGCAGGTCGTATATAAAGTAAACGACGTTGTTTTCAGGACCTGAACGTAAAATGTGAGTAGAAAACAAGGGTTTAAACAACAGACGCAGTCAGCAGATGTACGAACAGATGATTTGCTCTCAATATCGGTGAGGGTGGTCTTCCATACACCAATTTCGCAAAAAAACATTGCGCGTCCCACATGAAAAATCAATAAAACCTTCGTGAGAATTCCTGCCCGAGCGACGCTTGGAATGATTTTAATGCAAAAACTCGTGTAAAATAATTTGTTTCATTTTCGCTCATTTTCTGATTTGTACTGTTTAGATCCTCACTCAGTCGTCAGTACTTTCTTATGATCCTACCAAACCACTCGCGCAAAGTTCTAAAAATTGGATCATATTCAGGAAACTTTTATAAGCCATATATTGCACAACATCTGACGTATATCTACAATGAGATCTGCGAGCTGTAAGTTTAAAAAATCATAAATGCAGAAATACTTTAATCAAAAGAGGAGTACTCGCTATGATAAACGCACATTTTGCGCATTATTTATTCTCCCGGAGCAAAACTCAACAATGTTACACTGACAAACGGATCGTCGATCAAGTGCGCGCTTAAGGTCCAACTACTTGGCTAGAGTCGAAGTCTGCAACCTGGTTCTGTCAATGAAATCTCACCAGTTACATATGTAACTAATTACAGCGTTCCGATTGGTCAGCATTGATGAGCGTAAGAAAACTGACCAATCAGTTCCCGTACCGCAATTGAGTGTAAATTAAAAGATTTTTTATAGCCAAATAAGTCTCAGAGAGTGACGTTTACGCACTTTTTACACATCTTCCTGCATTCTGAAGGTATTATTAAAATATTATATAGTCGTCTGAGCCTCTTCCCGCCTACTATCTATGAGGCCCAGGATCTCAAATGAGTCCAAATGGCAGTCGTCGACTTGTTAACCAACGCATCAAAACGTAAAAATGAATCACTTAATCATCCATCCTAATCCGGTAGTTAAATTAATTCAAGGCTACTTGAGACAACCAAAATTAAAGAGTACACTAAAACAGCAAAAATGCCACATTCATTTGTTCATAGCACATGCACATGCAACGAAAATCCGCTCAATAAAGCCAAATCATGGTGACTTTCAAGTCAGTTGACTGCGGCACAGCGGACTTAAAATTGAGTGATGCGGGACATTTCTCGAATTTATGAACGGCGCTGCTTATAATGAGGGGTAGCAGCGCAGAAACTGGACAAGAACATAAGTTAACAGAGTGGGTTGGCGATCACGTGAATGAACAGTGGGCGAAAAGTGATCCCCACTTATTGTCAAAAAGCGAGCAAACAGAGAAACTATTTTAGTTTTGGAAATGTCATGATTCATACGATCAAAGTTCCGTTGACTATAAACACTCCTTTGACTTAAAACTGATGAAATATTGCGATATTATAGGATTGAATATAAACTGGTTTTTGGTTGAAGAAAGCATAATGATCTATAATTTGAATTTCATGACAAAACATGAAAAGAAAAGTTAAAGCTCTAAAAGATGCGAAATCTGCATTGAGTTTGATTGTATATTGTCTGAGCTGTTTGTCATCAAACGTGTTCCCTACTTACGGTTCACCCTGTACATAAGAAAACTGTAGCAATTAATTACAGTACCAGTATTATACTACTAACTCCCTACTAGATGTTGATACGATCCCTTTCGTAAACTATCATTCATGTCTGTTTTATGACATCATTATGAATGGGCGTACTGTGCAAGGCTATTGATTTTGTGTTGCCCTTTCGTCAAATGGCGTAAATGGAAGATAAGCCGTCATTCGACTTTTGTTATCGCGACTGGCGCACCTTATTAGTCACTGGATATCGTAATATACAGGGTGTTTAATTCAAAAGTGCATTTGCGCATTGAACACTTCAATCGTCTTTCAAACGATAGAGATCAGTCAGTTGATTTGCTCATTTGAAAGTCTCTCCAGCGTTAACACTTCTTCTGATTAATTGTTTTTCCCGATAAGATTCCGGAGTAAATTTCAAGTTCTTGGCTTGCGTCTAAAAAGACTTCAAGCAGACAAATTTGAGTGCATGCCGACGATACGCACTCTCCGGCGCGATGTCTTCCCGAAACGCCGCATATCCACCAATATAATTGCACATGACATTGTATACAAACAAAAAGTGAATTGTGCAGCAGCCAACTAGTGTAATGTAGTTTCAAGTAAATAATTCGAGATTGTGTTGATGATGACTCGTTTTTCGTGGTTTTTGTTAAGATGAGCTTTTCGGATGAAAAGTTATGCACTCAATAAAGCAGTCAAACTACGGTATGAAGCGATATGTTAGTGCCTGTAGCGTATGCAGCATATTGTAGACACACAATTTCTAATTCAACACCCTGTATGTTGCGCGTGATTATTGAAAAGTTTCCGCCTTAGCGCTTGTACCGATCTATGACCCCGTGGTTTATTGCACTGTTATGCAAGTTGCTTGAATATCTTTGTTCTTTGTCAAGTCAGTCAGCTCGAAGTGATAGCAGTTATGACATCACTGTTTGCTGTCATCTGCCACGCATCCCAATTTGCCGATGCTGCTGAGAATGCTAAGCGATTATGTTCAAAGTTTGTTTAGAACAGCAATGTGCCACATTACTTCGTCTTCGTATGAAGTCTTCGCTGAAATACTTGCAATCAAATACACTAGATAAATACAAATTAGTCAAGTATTTTGTGTAAAATGGTGCGATATTACATAAGCAATATATCAGTTGAACACAGACATAAAATGAATTGTTGTTATACGATATTGAAATGCATCATTTAGTTGTGAAATGAGTTGGAGATTATAAACGAGTCCAGCCGCTGTGGAATGGTAAGATTGAATTGATATCAGTTGATTGCAACATATCAAATGACAATCGATCATGCAACAAGCTTTGAAGGCTTATATAGCGAACGGGTGCGACAGCATATATAACTCGCTTGGGTTTACTATTCTTAACCCTTCTGAGGATTATATCAAAAGATTAAGCCGCACTATCACGTATGAGTGTCTCTGGATTCATTAAATTGAAAAGATGACTTATGGTAGTATGTCCCTCGTCGTGATTGAAACCAATTTTGAACAATGACAACCTTTAGCAAAGTCCGCAGCACCTTCCACCTCGACATATTCTCAATTCAGCAGTGTAACCGAATATGAATTGTATATCGTCGACGAAAGCCTTGACGCATGTCGAATGATTTTGTATCCAACGAGTAAATTTTGCCTAGAATATGTGGAAGATGTCATTTGAACTGAATTAATGTCAAATTCACACCGCATGTTTCATCAAAGACCTTGAAGGATGCCAAAAAACTAAGAATTTTCCTTCCTCTTTCGTCCTTTTTCATATCATAAGGTACCTGTTTCTTTTTGAAAAGTATTACAAAGTTAACTCCGTGGTTTTTATGATGTGCTCATTTATCAAAACAGAAATTTCATTTCAGTTGTCGGATTTTCTGCTTGCTAGTTGATATTTTGGAACGAAAGACCACAAACCAGAAATACTTCGTTCTGTTGAACTTAATGATCTGAAAACAAGTTTTATCACTTGTGCACCAACGATGTTATCAATAGCAGCACATGGCTTGCGCCCAAAATAGTTCAATGGCACTCGTCCAACACTATCAATCGAGAAATATGCTGTAAACATACGCTTCGCAGTTTTAATCCTCTCTAGTGCCTTGTGCTTGCTGGCCATCACACTACATTCATGCTACTAATAGAGACGCTATTAGTAATAAAGCGACTGCCAGGTTAACATTGTTACTACAAGCCTTCCTTGCAGAAATGTAGCACAAGATTTTCAAGCATAACTGACAATCTAGTCCAGTGAATCGATTAAGGTTGTGTTGTTACCAAAGGTCATACGGTAATTAAGCCAAAACAGATGCGTCTATAGCATGCGATGAGTTACATTATCAAAAAAGGAAACCCAAAATCGAAAGACAGAAGCATAAAACTTAATGTATAATAGTAAATTAAAACAGATACATTTAAATATCATAGTTTTTTTCAAGAAAAGTTAACGTTTGTCACGCCAAAATGCAAAAAAACCGAACATTTCTCAAGGATGGCCGTTTTTCAAGGGAACGAGAGGGTACATTTTGCTTAGGATAGACTAATAAGTTTAGCTCGGTCCCGTTCGATAAAGTGCCTTTATCAGCGTAGTTAAGCGAGACCATGACTTTCATTATGCAGTACTTTCAGCATATTGGTAGTGGGTTAGTAGGTTACCAGATAACTGCTGTCACTTACCTTGCACCCAAAATATCGACTTGGTGAATGATAACTGTTACTTGGTAACCTGCTTTCTTGATAACGTGCCGTTGATGCGTTACGAGTATAATGTAATATAGTTTTCTCTCATTTGTCTAACAAATGAAGATATGTCTCTGATTCGCATCGAGCTAAACCAGTCATATATCTTTAAGCTAGCCAAAGAAGCAGCTTTAGCATTGATTATAATGTAATATTCTTCAATATTGATTCAGTGAAAAATACCTTCTCATGTTTGAGTCCGACTTGATTTCTGCAGAATTTGTATGAGGCAGCAAACCTGCTACCTGCCCTATCAAATCTCCAACATTGGAAACTCTTTAATTCGGCTTGCATAACCCGTAGCCATAAAATGATGATCATAACCCAGTGAAAGTAATACTCCATATTTCACGGAGGAGAAAATCAAGCATTAAAGGAGAAAGTTCGAATGAAACGTATATTAAGACGAAAACAGATACGGATAATTTAATTTAAAAAATTTCAATTTGCATTTTCATCACGCAATATCTCATTTATCTGTATCGTTAAGAACTGTTGAGTATAACAAAAATTAATTTGTAATCAACACTCAATTCTCAGCAGTTTCCATTTCATAAAAGTTAGAAACTCAGCACTCAGTACTCAATGCGAATTTTTTACGAACCTTTGTAATCTTTTATGAAATTGATTTTCTCGGGGAAAGCATCAATTAATATTGATCACTGATAATTGACACTGCTTTACAAACCAGACCAAGTATCAACAAACTGATGAGTTTCTGCAATATTCTTATAAATCAGTTTGTGCCGGATAGAGTAGTTTGTATATGCGCCCCCAAAAGCCTTCCTTGTACAATCCCTTCGTTCAGTTTACTCAAAATGCCAGCGCATTGCAAAGAGCAAGTATGCGTATATATGATGATCGCAAGCGTTTCAGATAACATGAGCTGGGCATTCTTGTTGGAAGGCGCCGAAAATCGTTTTTAAAGAGTAATTTAGAAATGAATAAAATAACGTCAAAGGGCGGTGCCTACATTCTTCGTGTATCAAGTGTCAGGATTAGTCTGCCGTAATAAAGTCTAGTTATGGTTAAGGCGATGAAACTTTTATTCGACGCTGGTCGTCGTTTGCTTTTGTGAAAGTGAAAAGTATGTATAATGCTCGACTGATGCCTTTAACGTCAACACATTATCTTCCCGCATACCATAGCTTCCAATCAAGCAGTCTGCTTTGTTTGCAGAAAATTTATATATGCTATTGTAAACAGCAAATTCCCTATCTCTACCTTGATGGTAACTTCCTCGGTCTAGAAGGCGAAAATAAGCTTGACGTTACATGCTTATTACATTTATCAATTCAGTTTTTCGTCAGTATTGCTTATTTTTTATAAAACTGCGCAGCAAACAGAGATAACCACACTTCCTTTCCTTGCCGGCTTCAGCGCATTTGCAAAATGAATCAAATAATTACACAAATCACATCATGTTTGAAAAAAAAACGCAAAACTTTCTTTTTTAGGGAAGTATTAAATTCATTTTTACTTTTACTTATTCCGCTAAGCTACCGTAACTCACCAGCAACAACACTTAAGTCTATCTCAGCTGTAGACAATTGAGGGAAACACAATGTCTTTCGTCTGTTGCAGTGCATTGGATGAAGAATAATTAACCGCCAGCATTTGGTTGAGTACTGCCTTTGCATACCACAACAAGACTAGTTTTGCTAATGCAGTTAATTAGCAAATATAGTTACTCAGATAAACTTAATTTTATTAACCAATACCCCTACTTGTCAACAGAATAGCGAGTTAAACCCTATATTATTCTAAAAAAACCTCATAAGCCCCATAAAGAGACAGTATTGAATTTAGATAGTCCTGCATCCAAAGCCAAAACCATTTTGGATATTGTACAAAATTTGAAGCATCAGGAAGCGCCCTTGAAGCTGCTGACGACGTAATTCAACATTCGTAAACACCCAGGATGCTAAGGGAGAACTTCAGGAGGGACTCAGACGGAGTATCTGCAGCAGAAAATTTTCTTATTCGGTGAATTTCTAACGAACGGCTCTTTCAAGTATCGTGACGGCCAGAAATAAGAGTTTTAGCTAAAAACTGTACAATTTTTCTTTGAGTAGCCCTATTTCTATATTGGTTACGAGCTCCAGTGTGTATGGACAGAATGTCGAATAGACTCCGGCTGTCTCATACTTGTTATTCACCCGCACGCAATCTGCTCTGAGTCAGGACGTTGTGACGACACAATAGGCTTCTTCTTCCGCCCTTCCTGTCAGTGAGATCACCAGTAGAAATGTAATCGTACAGGCCTGTACGTATTCTTAAGTCTCTCCTTGTTATACATTGTTTTATAACAAGAAAGAAATTGAACCATCGAGTAAGAAGATAAAATACAATGTGGCGACTGATGGCAGCCTTCACAACATCAAGAAGCAATTCAGCAAGACGGTTGTTCGAAAATTCTCTCTGTAGCCTTGGTGACGGCGAGTCCGACCGGGTTTTGTCACTCACGCATTGTTGTTTTGGGTTCTTTAAGTTTTTTGAAAATGAGAAATCTGCACGATATCGGCGAGTAGTGTAGCGCACTAATTTTGATGACTCCGTGCGAAAGCCTAGTTTCAAAACAATTCAAGTTACCAGCGTAACCTCCTTCCCTCAAGTAACTCAATGAAATGACAATTTTGTCTTGCTGGCTGTGTTTCGGATGTTCTAGAAGATGAAAGAGAGTCCTCAGGGATCCTTTTCATAAAGATATCAATAAATTGAGAAACACAGCTTCAACTCTGCGTAGTCGTCAGCGCGTTATCATCAGACGTCATTAATACTGAGAGAAAACTAAGTAAGTTCCTTAGCATTTGTCCGGCTGAATCGCAGGGTCCGCTTTTTCGGGACCTTCGAGGAAGGCCCCTATGATTACGACACGTGCTCTTCCGATCGGCCGTCGAATGCCTGACACCGGGAGCCCAATCAGAGATCGGGTCTTACTTGCCAACCGCGGCGGGGAAACGAACCAGTGTGCGTCCACCCAATGACGCATTAATGAGCTTGCTCATTAACCACTGGACCACCGCGGCGGCCAATGCTGAGAGAAAACTGAAACTTGATTTCTCAACCCCCAACGCTCTACTGTTTTATGAACCAAGTCCCTTATATTCCTATTGAACGGCAAAAGTCTTGCGATACTCTGCTCTTGCAATTCGTAATATCTGCCCCATTATACGGCACTTCAGTGATGAGAGAGAGACTCCACTTGTTTACGTATGAATTTTAACGATTATCTGATAATGACACTTCCCTGCCAGTCTGTAGTGGGACAACTCATTGAAGGATCAACGATCAAAGCATCCAGCGTCGAAGCAAGCATGCCTCGCTTGGGTCTATGCAAGAGCAAATATCAGAGAGATAAGGCAATTCGTTTCGTTACGGACTGGCGAGTTATACGAAGTCTACTAGTTACTATCGGCTCCTCGGACACTCAAATTACTCAAACAACATCTCACGCTACCACTTATCGACAAAATCGCAAGGATTTGTAAAGGACAAGGTTCAAGCATGTTTACAGATGATAATTTCTGCGGTTTTAGTGATTTGATACAAAACAGACATGATTTTCCGGTCAGATTTCAATAATCTTGAAAATAGACTGAGTCAAATAATTTATTTTTGAGGTCTTGTGGAAAAGGGCATTTTAGAACAGCACCGATTGATTCTTCTTATGTGTATAGTATAAAACGTAACTTTGTCAGTCCCTTGAAAGCGTTATGTTCCTATATTCGCGTATGAAGCCGTTCATATTGTTTGCTAACGTTGCAAACTCAGAGCGTCTCATGAAGCGCGCAGAATAGTTACCAATATGATAAGAAATTAAATACGATGACAACGAGGCATCATAACGAGCTACTTCTAAAGAAATCGTCCAGATAATTCCATCCATATACGCGTAGGATGTTTATGAATAAACATAACCGGTGCCACACCTGTCTTGATCAGACAGAGATCAGATTGTTCGATAACCCTTTGTCGCACTTAAAGGTCGACGCATAAAGAATACCGAGTCGTTGACGTCATAGTAGTGTGATTGTAAGAAATGCACATTGACTTCACAAAAGATTCCGTCATAATGTCTACATACGTGCCCATTATTGCAATTGTGAGCTCCGCTGAGCGATTATTTATTTTAAGTTACTTTCGGGCTACTATTTTGGCTTTAAATAGCAGTTCCTTTGGTATCTGTTCAGAGATTTCTGATCGGAAAATCTTGATACCGGAGTTTCTCGAAAATAAGCCCTCCCGAAAATAAGCCCCCCCCGGGCGTATTTTCGAAAGCCTTCTCGAAAATACCCCCCGGGCTTATTTTCCGGTCAAAAATTATTCCGACCGCGTCAAAAAACATATCGCTTCTGCTGCCTTTTCTCGAAAATACGCCCGGGGTTTAATTAAATTTGCACGTTATATCACAGTGCATATCGCGATTTTTGCACAATAAATGTTGAATTCGTTTCATTACTGGCACAACACAAGCGTATTGATGGATTACAGCCATTGCTTAATAGTGATGATGATCGCGTGTGAAAATTTTAACGAATCGGGGGCAAACTACTGCAATTTCTGCATTTCTCGAAAATAAGCCCCGGGCTTATTTTAGAGGAAAATGTTGAGGCTCGAAAATGCTATTTCTCGTAAATAAGCCCGGGGCTTATTTTCGAGAAACTCCGGTATGTAATGGAGAGAGAAAGCAACCGCAGCGTGCATTTGAAGATTGCTACTTGATCGAGTAGGATATGCGACAAAAGTCTACTGCATATGATCAGTTACGAAGCAGGCAATAAGTGTACGTCTATTGTAACTCTATGGGCGAAAAATCTCATATCTGGAATAGCAGTAGCAAAAATGTTTCCTTGCTGTGCCATTAACATAAATCGTTTCGGTTTTTTGAACTTTTAGGCAAATTCATAGCTCAGGGCGCATGTTAGCTTGCTGAATATTCTCGGGTTACTACGAATACGTTAATGTTTCATTGAAAAATATTCACAAGTCTTATTTTCGCGAATATATCTCTCTCTTATGCAGTTCACACAGTACCGATTATTCAACGCGTGGTGGAAAATCATTCAGCTGTTATAACGTGACACATACATCTCAAAAGTCGAAGGTGAAAGCGCAAAAGTTCAGAGCCGTAAATGGTAAACTGCGCTCTGTCTCACACGCCCGTCTGCGCTTCTCATAGGCCAAGTTCAGAGTTCTCAAGAATTCTCAAGCATCTGCGTTATGTAAACGCAATGCGTGCGCAAAGTTTTAAAGCAGACATGCTCTGACGTCTAACTCAGACTACGAGCTGGAAGATAAGTTTTTGCCTGAGTTCATAATGATAGTCTTAGTTCTTTACAGAACGGTCGCAAAAAAACGGCCGTTTATGTCGATGTTTGAACGGGGACCGTATTCAACCACCGGCCTTTATGCAACGAGCGCTCCGCCTCTGCTAAGTAACCGATTGTAGGCGCATTCATAAAACTGTCACTATTCGACTAGTAACGAAATGAGCTCAGTGGTCACGGGATAAGACTTTACAAAGATGAGTAGAAGCCTGTTCGACAAAACTATTGTACTTGCAGAGTCGTGCAATTACAAGTGCGATCGCAGTTCAGAATATCGGAAATAAACCAAAATTATCAGAACTGTTATAGCTAATCGCCGCGCTAACATCTTTACAGTTGCTAATTTTACGGAAAAAGGTTCACACTGCAGCATAAGTGCTTTCTGTTGTGTTAATGTATATTGTCTATGCTCTCTTTGATAGGATGTATATTTTTTAACGTTCGACAAGCGAATGGGTTTAGGGAAACATCAGTTTGATATCACTCCCATGTCATAATGAAGCAAGCAACAGAATCGCGATTAACGCCCCAAGATAACCGGGAAACCTGCGCTTTCTGGTTTCGTGTTGCATAGCGGTTAAACATGAACACAACCTACAGCTTTGATCTTAGTTTCGTTGCTGTCTACAAGCGCAAAGCATTTTGCCTGACAACTTGCACGGCAGATGCTGAACCTAACATAAACGAGTAAACTAAATAAAGAAGTGTGACATAATACCATGAGTGCAAAAATACCATGAATCGGTAATATGAATCAGTAACATAGCTGACTATGAGAAAATATAATTAACTTTGCACACTGCGTTTGAATTAGGCAAGAAAATCAATTACTAATAGAACAAACCAACAATAGCAGACGAAAAAGCGTTAATAGTTAAGAATAATAACGTATAGTCCAAATGGTCTTCTTTATCACAGCTAACTCAAACAGTCGCTTGCTGCGCGACAAACAAACTATTGCTGGCAACTGATTTTGCTGATGGAATGACGGAGCCGAGTGGCTTGCTTTCTTCAGCCGGCTCCGTCGACTCGCCATCGACGTCGATCAACTCGAGCTCTTCTTCGTCAACAGTGATGTCATCATCAGCAGCGTCGTCCTCAACATGCGAAAGGTCCAATAGTAAATCAGTATTATTAGTCGCGTTTTTGACTTTGCCATGAACGCGAGTTTTGTGCTCCTCCATTGCTTCGACGCTGGCACTTGTAAAATTGCAATCATCAATCTTGCAGCACATTTTCTGCTTGAACATGACAGAACTGTGCTTGAATAGCACGTGCTGCGTCAAATTACTTTCTGTTCGACCCCTGCAAAGTGAATGAATAGATTAAAAACATATTAGCCGCTGAGTGTCGTGTTTCTTAATGAACTATTTCTATCAATAATGGTAAAATATGACCTCATCGACTTAGGTAGGTGAATTACTTTGTAAAATGGTGTCGCTGACTTGAATTAGTTTAAATTGTTCTACCATAAGAAACTATTCACCACAAGGTTAGTCGGAGCACTGAAATAAGAGACTCTACGAAGGGAACATCCTCAGTTAACCTCCAACGCCCATGTGTGTCTATTCCATGTCATTCCTGTTATTTTAAACTATCGAGAACACCCACACTTATTTTCGCTTAATGCGGTCAAACTCTACCTTAGAAAAATCTTATGTCTGTCATGCTGACCATTATGCAACATCGGTATCAAATATGAAGTATAACTCACTTATAATTACACTGATCACAAGGATAGTTCTTGTCCTCCGAATGGGTCACCATGTGATCGTACATGGCCTTATGCGAACTCAGCTGTTCCGGACATTGCGGGCACTGATACGTTCGGCCGACTTTATTAGGTATATGACGATTTATATGCTTTTCCAACATGGCCGGCGATTTTGACACGTGTCGGCAAAACGGACATTTGCGGGAGCCTGAACGGAGGCGAAAATCGTAAAGATCAAGGTCAAACAGAAGCAAGTTAAAAACATCCTATGAGAAATGCCTGTTTATAAAATAAACACAATTATATCTCTCAAAATACACATTCAGTATGCAATAAACCTGGTCACATGAGACTCACTGTAGTATCAATTAATTGCTCAATAAGAATTATAGTTTACTTTAATGAATATTAGTTTAGTAAATTATGCTATCTACATTTTGCGAAAAGGCATACTGATGAACATATGAGGAAGCAAGGCTGCTGAAAAAGATTGGATATCTACATTACTTTTGCCTCTTTGAATTAATAGCCTCCAAATTGTTTAATTATACTTTTTTTATTCTGAATGAAGTTTAAAGGATACTTTGGCACGATTGCGTTATTAGCATACGAATGAATGGGACAGCAGTTAATAATTGTATGTGGCGTGAATAAAGTCTGCTAAAAAAAAATAGCTGATTTCATTGATGAACTAGAATTTAAGCACAAATTTAGAGGACAAAGAGGGAAATAAGAAGACGTTACTGCGAGAAATGTGCAGAGCTCAGAATGTTACTGTTAAGGGTTAATTAAGTCATACCTAAATCAATAGATTCTGGGAGAGCGATATGATGTCTGTAGTATTTATGGAAGTGAATATATCTAGCTTCTCTAGTAGTGAACTGACATCCCGGCTCGTCGCACTGGATTGGTGGATTTCGATGATAAATAGTCACGTGGTATGAGACGGAGTTGTATCGACCATAAACTTTTCGGCATACCGTACACATGAATCCATTCTGAACGCGCTCGATGTATTTCTTGTTCCGACACCACCCTGAAAATAAAACTGATATTTACCTTTATTTCAGCAACAAAAATATATTTTAGCTTTTAAGCAAAAATGATATATTGCCAGTTAACAGACCTAAGGGATGGTGGTTGCAATAAGAGTCACTGTGTGTGAAAATTGTAATGAGCTGTTGGAAGCAATGAGCAAGTTGAAAAACTCCCGTTATTTTGCGAAAGAGTACATCAATATCATTATTATTTTGACTTCTCACCACCCCTCACCTTTAATACTGAGAGTACCCCTTTTTGCACCCAACTAATTAATAAATCTAGTTAAATGCAGAACACTTTAATAAAAGTATAAAAACAATTAACGGCTGTGTATATATTCGTCAGCATTTTCCCCAGCGTAACGCATTTGGGGTCAACAGTAACGTGAAATCTGTTCTTTATGCAAAGTGTTTGCTGTTAGAGTAATAAATTTCATCCAGTTCACAGACGGCAAAATAATTGAGGGTATCAAATTGTTCTCCAAAAATGAGGATGTCTTATGAGAATGTATGTCTTTATCCAGGCTTCGCTATTTCACATAATTGAGATTGACACATCATGTTATTGTACTTGTAATACTGCGTTTTATCTTAATGCTATGTGGCTTATGTCTCGCCCCCTAGTAAAATGCCTTGCGCGCTGCTATTTTCGGCCCATCGCAGACGTGCAAAACAACAGCAAACCGCAAGCATAACCTTATTTTGTCCTTGATAAACGAGTATCATTGTTCGTCTCCACTTAATCTATTGAACCTTAGAACACATTCGCGAGGAATGCTGACAGCCCTAATCGTGGGTATTGTTCTTTGGTGATTGTCTCACGATACAATAGAGGAAGTAGCAAACTAAGCTGTCACGAACAGAAACCTTATTGTGCATAATTTCCCCAGTATACCTTCCCACACAACAGGATGGCGTTGGCCGTTAGTATTTGATTCGTTATGCCCATCTAGAGCATAGGGAAAGTCGAGCAGATAAGAATGTGTGTCACATTGCTTGTGTCAAATAAAGCACGCCGAATAGGCGTTATTAGTGTTTGCAAAGGAAATGCAGTTTAGCCGTTTCCTTTCAAATCAGTAATCACGAGTCTCTCTCTCGAAGGCAAAACAAGCAGCGTGATCGATGATTTCGTATGTCACGCGGTCTTCCATCATACATGACTCGTTTTATTTATCTTAAGTCATGATGGGCAATGAGTAGCGAAAAGCGACTCAGAGTCGAAGGGGCTTTGACAATTGCAAGTTATCGAAAGATCAGTGAGTAGAATCGCGACTTTCACTACGATTGCTGGCGGAATGCTCATCGCAGAAGCGATGGAGCGTGACAAAGATGCGAAAAGGATGCTTATAGAGGTAGTGTAGCAGAAAATAACTTTTCGACTTTCCCGAGATGTCCAAAAAGAAATCCACGCTCAGTTTTCTGATCTGTAAGACAGATCTCATGAAGCACGGTTAAAAAGCTGTTAACGACAAATGTATTCTATCCCAAAGCAATTGACTGGACACTCACATTCTTCAACACAACAGATCTCATAGTTACATAAAATACGTAGATACTCTCTAAACCGAGTTCATTGAATTGCACAATGAATTAATTCATTGTAGAGAAAATAATGAAATTATTCATTGTTTTAATGAATTTATTTCATTGAAAGACGTGAGTTTGTGATGCAACAGCTTATCGATTGGCAAATTTCATTGTTTTAATGAACTGTTCATTGAAACAATGAACTCTGTTCATTGAATCAATGAAATTATTCATACTGTATACGTCATTACAACATGTTGCGCGCACCACCGCAAAGTTAGCCTAAAAATTAATTGCTTCGCTCTTGGAATGTTTTCGTGCTTTTTTTGCGGAACGATCTGTGCCAACTGCATTTTGCTGAAGCATCATCTACAATTGGCTTACAGTGGCGCTTGGAAATCGCCATATTTGTGCGGTCAATGCGGCTGTTTTTGAACATTCCAGAATGTGTTTTGTTGGAGGCGACACGTAGAGAAGCAGCATCAAGACAGCACAACTCTCCATGACGACGTCAACTATGATGTTAACGAAGGACGCGACAAGGAATCTATTCCATGGCTCTCAACCTCTATGGATATGACAGATGGATATGAGCTACAAGAAGATCTGAGGAAAGCTAGCTAAACTAGTATCATTGAATTTGTGCTCAAGCTGCAGTCATCCTCAGTGACAATCTTGATATGTGATCACGCCGTTCAGGTATATTTCAACTGTTCATTTTAGTAGTTGTAGCAAGTGTATGGTACGATACAAGTGTATAGAGGGCAGTGTCGGCGGACTGTCCATTGTTCGTAAGCAAGAGAGGCAGTGACACAATGTACGAATAGCGACATAATGAGCGCGCGAGTGTTCATTATCTTGTATGCTTTTATGAATTCACTTATCTTGTAAAGTAAAAGCTTTGCTTTGTTAACTAATAAGCTTAATAATTTTCCGTTGTAGATTATACGAGCGGGAACTGGCGATTCAAGGCAGAAAGCAATTACTGACACATGGCAGTATGTTTCGATCGCCTCACCTTGGAAACAGTCCTATCGGATGAAGTTTGTCGCGCACTGACTCTGGAAGAGCTCAAAAAGTGCAAGGACAGCAACTCTGACTTAAAAGACGGCTTGCGATATTCAAAAATTAACTTATTGTTTAGTCATCGCAAGACTACTGCTGCGTTACAACTCTACTATGACGATTTTGAGCTAATCATATGATTTCAACAATATGAAAGTGAATTTCAGGTCATCAAAGATTTCGAGATTATTACCCGCCACGGATTTGCCATTCAAACGAACA
>NIUQ01000026.1:0-108084 GCA_002796945.1 Plectus sambesii
TCGGCGTGTTAGATGAGCGGTGAGCGCACACAGAAAAGAGAGCGTAAGATGTATATGCGTGTTAATGGGTGACAGAGAGAAGATAGAAAAGTGAAGAAACCTTTCCATTGATGGAGTGGGCGGAGCGATGGCTGCCGCCGCCGCTGTGGGCGTCGAGAACCTTCTGGTAGCGCAGCTTGCACGCCGCCTCGATCGTCTTCGCCATCGCGCCCGCTGACGGCTCCACGTGGAACACGTAGCACATGAAGTTCTCCGACGACGTGTGCATGATGAATGCGCAGTGCCTAAAATTACCAATTACACTCGTCTCCTCTTTACTCCTTTTCTCTACGCTTTCACTCCAAAATCATCTTTCTATCATTCATCAATAGCAGTAACACTACGATGGACACACAAGACTGCCCATTAAAATACGTCAAACTATTTAGCATGGATGCGACTATTTTCAAAGCAGGTAGTAAGTTTTTGAGAAATGGCACATCTGGTGATAAATTATTAAGCATTGCATATCAATCGTGAAAACTGAACAATTTTGTATAACAGACGCTAAAAACCATGCTATTTGAAGAACGTAGTAAAATAGCGAGATGCTATCCCGCAGCTAGAAAAATAACACGACTCCACGTAAAACTTCGACATTATGAGCGAACAAGAAAGAATCGTGAGCTTACTTGACGTCGCGACCAATTCCCAAAAAGGACAGATAGCGAACGCGGCACTCGGCGATCTGGTTACCGCCAACTTCAGTGATGGTGATGGTCGAGGGCGCAATCGATACATCGACCAAAATCCAACGCTCCTGTCTCACTTGGCCAACCAGTCGGTCGACCGCTTCGTTCAGGATCTCAATACCTGCAAGCAGGAATAATTTCATCAGCGTNTGGACCAAAATCCAACGCTCCTGTCTCACTTGGCCAACCAGTCGGTCGACCGCTTCGTTCAGGATCTCAATACCTGCAAGCAGGAATAATTTCATCAGCGTGACTTAACCGAATAACAAAGAAATCAACGAAATTCAAATACCGTTACGGCAACACAACCCCAATAAGCAGTGATGCGATCGATAAAGAAGAGAGCGATTTAAGCTCTGCGACCGATACCCTCCCAGCTGGGAGCTTAGTCAAAAAAATCCAGTAAAAATGAAACTCTTCTCTTCGATATAACAAAAAGACTCGTGAGGCGGCTTAAACTGGCGAAATATGACTCTTTTGTTGTCTTTCATTCGGGAAGAGAAGTCGATCCATTTCAACAGTATGTGTTAACACAGCGACACTCTTTTGGAAATATTTGGCGGCATAAAACATTCCATTATGCATAAGTTTTAAAATTTATCCAAGAGACTAATCGGTTACCAGTGGCTCTGGGCACTTGAGTGACGCCGAGAAAATGACATCTAATCACTTTCTTCGGTTCTTCCATCGGTGTAGGAAACGAGCTCTCGCCTGAAAAAATTAATAATTCACTTTGCGTATAATTCGCGTCGTCCCATAAGAAGAGCACATGTATGCTGTTATATCATTCTTTTGAATCCAAAGTCATTTCCATACTTTCAAATAGATTGCAGTATTAAAAGCTCAAGCTCAGAAGCTAAACCTGGCAACATCCTCCAGCATTTGCCCTACCGTCAAAAATAATGCTTTCATGAAATTTTTATTTAACAATAACACATTTTTGGATGAAGGAGTGTATAACAGAGCTTCATTTCCATAAAAATAATGAATGATAATTTAATTTTTGGATCAAATTTTTACGGCAGGCGCTACGCAAAATTACATCGGAACTGAATGCAGAAGTGTCAATATCTAAGCATGTGAAATGGCGTGTCAAGCGGTACATCGGCGGCCGGCTGTACCGAATCATTTCAGTTGGTCAATTTGTTAAGTGCGTCGCACGGAATCGATCACTGAGAGTTGCGACGACTACTAACACGCGAGTGAATACGAACGGCGAAAGCGAGTATACGAAGATAAACTTGAGGCATAAATTTAAGTGGGGAGGGGGCAATGGGAATGAGAGGGACTTACGCGAGACCCGTCGACGCTCGCCGTGATGACCGTTTTGTATGGCTGGAAGGGCCGTCTGAAGCGTGTTCGGCCGACGTTCGAGCATTAGCCGTTTGCAGATATCGCGCAGAGTGTTTGCGATCGTGCGCGCCGGCGTGTCGCAGCGGAACACGTGGCACATGAAGCGCCGCGAGTTCCGGTCGCGCGCCACATACGCAAAGTCCCTGAAATAACACGATCTATTTCTCATCTCGTCACTATTGTCATGTACTGCTGCTGATGCTGCAGTACAACTATATTCAACATATTACAGCATTATTGAGCGATCATCCTGATTATCATGTTCATGTAACCTAAACGGTGTGATACTCTTGCGTATTACTAATTTATAATGCAATTTTGTACAATTTGAAATGAACTTGAAGATCAGGTTCGATCTGCTCAGATAATGCTGATACACATTTAAAATGATAGCGGTCTCACAACGAGTGGGAGACAAAAATGAGCAGCTGTCACAAGAAGCTAGAATACGACGATCAAAGAAGGCAAAAAGTGCTAAAGCAGCCCGTCACATTAAGCTTCAAAGCTTCGATGGCTTAAAATTTTCGAAGATAGCGTCAGCGCTGTAGTCAAAATAGCGCGCGCTCGATAAAAACGAATTATCTTTCATAAAAGTGCAAAGACAGAGATGTATTAATTGGAAGTACACGTGTTGGACAATTCAATACACAAGATAGAAAGAGTCAGAGAGAAAAAGTGAATGAACCATCAGCGAAGAACAAACAGCCCATGAGGAAGCGGATAAAGACTGACTGCAACTCGAACGACCGACTGACAAAGTCGGACGAGAGACATTCCCACCGGAATTCAGTCCTCGATTGAGACTTTCGACGACGCGCACGTCGGCCAGCGCCGCTGCTCAATCACTCGACGGAAATAGGAGACGCTATCGGCCCCGCGGTCTCAACTGAGCATAGGAGACACGCATGGCGCCTCGCCACCGACTACCACCAAATCAAGACGCTACGATCTTTAGTCTCAAATTGGTCGATATGTTTCCTTCCAATGCGTAATACATTGTCGCATCTACAAGCAATTTGTTCCGCTAAGACAGCGCACTCCATCGGGAGTTACGGTGAGATGATTGACGCCTCGGAGCCTTTCGCCGGAGCAAATGGTCCGGCGCTGATGACGAAGAAAGACGAATGCATACACAGTGTGTCAGCAGAAATTCGTGGGCGGATACGGTGCTGGTACTGTACGACTGTACGTAGGCCCAATGCGCAACGCCAACTCCGAAAGATACCCAATCTCACCTCCTCGCTCTTCCCCCCCCCGTTTCAGACTGATGCACACCTACGAACATGACGGAATTCGAAAGTAGGCATCAGAAACAAACCAGCAAGGCATCCGCGATGAAGACGAGCACGCCGATTAGCGTAGTCATTGACGAGTGCGATGTCGGTGGACAATAGCGCCGAACGACGCCGACTACTCGCTGCGGCAGCGACGCGCAGCGCTCGAAGACGACGATGCGGGCGCGCCAGCAGGCCGAGTGCGACCAGCGTCGCTATTACCCATATCTAACGAGCGACTGAATGCCGGAGTCGGCGATGGCGCCGGGCTGAATACTTGGAGCGCGCCGCTCAGCCAAATGTCCGAGGCAAATATTATTGCCACCAAGTCGGTCGGTCGCGCCGGCGGGCATCGATTCGACGCCCGAACGGCCAACGACGACCCGACATCGACGTCGTTGGCGCCACGGACCGCCGATCTATCACGGCCGCGCCTCCGCCCACCGCCTTCCAACCCCACTTGAACCCACCAACATCCCCCCTCCCTGCCTCTGTCAGTCGTCATCCGTTCTCCTCGCGGTCAATATGGGTCCGGCGAGCCCGAGTCGGGTCCCCGGCCGTGTGATTAGCGGAAATTCAATCATCGCCTCAAAGAATCCCGCTATCCGACGGTTAGTACAACGATGCCGAAGAGAAATTTCTGCCACGGCTGCAGTCAAACGAATGACTTCGTTAAACGGTACGCGCAGGATTTCACACTCGCTGCGTTTATGCGCTCTCCAGGGATCAATTTGTAAAACGGCCCAAGCGCCGGTCCAAACACACACGTTAGACGTAAACCCTGAACTATCTCCAAAGTCTAACGCGATGCGCAATCGAAGTGCGCTTCTATGAAAGCCAAGGTTTTGGTGTTGGGCACATGCACACAGCATTACCTAACCAATCAATCCAGAATCTTATTTCCTTCTATCATATCTCTTCGAGAAAGTAATCAAAACGCCCCGATATTTTGATGGCATACTTGCAATCAACCCGCAGCGACTATTAATCGCAATTTTTCGTCACGACAGACGGCTACTGCGCAAAGCAGCGGAGTGTGAAATAGAATAACCTACGTTTTCGTTGTGAAACGACAACTTCTCATCGCAATCATAGTGGATTCTCGAATATGGCGAGCAAAAATATAACACAATAATGCGCTATCGATTTTCGAGCAGACCGCTTGATTGAATCTCAGTTTCGCTCAAACAGAGCGAAAAGTGCGAGTAGAACAAAGTGAGAAGGAAAAAGAGGGGGGAGCATACCTTAATGTAGTCGTCGTGAATGACGCCGTTGCCATCGAGGTCGTCGGCCTGATCATTCTCGATGCGACGCTTGGTAGTGGTCTGCTTGAAGGCGCGCTCCTGGATGACGGGCTGCTGCGGCGGCAGCTGGATGATCTGCGGCGGCTGCTCAACAATGCGTTCGATCACGATCGGCTCAGCGTCCGCTTGCGTCTGCTTCGTCATCGTCTGCAACGCGACAAAGTCCTCCACTTCGCTTCGCTTCTTCGTCCGTCTCCATCACGCGGTTAAATACGGGAAGGGATTTGAGGGGGGGGGGTCGGAGAGGAACTCGATGTCGTTCCTCATACCCTATCGTATTACATATATGTCTAAATGTTACGAAGTATTTATTTTGCCTCCTTTTAATCAATACATAAACCACTGAATGCCAAAAGAATTTGCACGGTCGGACGCGCCGCCACCGTATAGAGAGCCCCTGTTCATCCAGCCAGGCAACGATCGAGCCATTTTTTCCTTTAAAAATGGTCACTCACCGGCGGATCGCGTTGAATCGTGCCGCTGTCCACGTGCCAATAGTAGCTGAAGCCCGAAGGGTCTGCAAATGAATCATTTATCATTGCATAATACGTGTAGCATTGTATTGTTAGCGACTAATAGTTTGTTGATATGATGGAAAGGTAACGCCGACTCAAAGATGATGTCTACCTTCGTTCATTTCTACCAAAGTCTCGTATCAACAATGACACAAAAACACAGCTGAGCGACGATGTGGAATAGGTGAGAATTTATCGCTAGCAATAGCGTCTATTGGCTTCGATTTCTCCTTGAATTGCTATCAGAAATAGTTCAGAAACAAGGACTTTGTAGTTCAGTGGCCGAATCGAAGACGCGACGCCGCAATGCGTGCGCGGAACGTAAAAAGAACGACTCGAACACAGTGAATCTCGTTGTAACGAGTCACACTCACCCCATCCGACCGCTCCGAAACCAGAGACAAACGCTCAAAGGAAACCTGAACCTAATTGCAGCGCTGCACGCACATGTGGTGCGGCGAATGGCGCGATATTCAAAGCGAGGCCGCGAATGGGACCATTAAAATAACGACTGTAAAATATATTAGTAGCCCTAAATTCTAACCGAAAATGATCCATTTCGAAGACACTCAAACTAAGCAAGATTCAAGAAAGGCCAAATGCTCTTTCATGAAGCTATTTCTTGCGAAAATAACGCAACAAACGCATCAAATGTATTAAATCAGAGTCGCCAAATAAGTTTAAGGCACGTGAGAATGAACATTGGTTCAGTTGCAAATTTTCTAACACCACAACGGTGTGAAAGCACGTTTTTCTGCCGTCTAGATTAGTCACAAATGAGCGCCTGGACTACTACCAACTGCGCGTAAACGCTGGTTGTACGCTGCGAGCCAGGGCTGTAACCCGAGCGGGCTATCCGGCCGACGGCCTGGATCATCGCGTCGAACTAGCAAATAGAGCCGAGTTCGAGCGGAAATCTAATGCCTCGGGTGGGTAGATCGAGTTCAGGCCACCGACCTTATAGCCAATCATCAGCTTTAATCGCAACTCGTGGATCCGACAACGCGGACCATATCCGCCGCACCCATCCGGTTTAATCATAAATGCAATTCGCAACATGACTCATACCTTCATGACGCTCCCAACCGGCGGGCAGCTGACGATGCGGCGGTTCTTCGATGCGCTGCGGCTTCGAATACTCAACGGTCGGCTCCACTTGAATTCCACTATCGTGACTATCGGGGCTCAACACCGCCATTTGGCTGAAAAAAACAAATAATGTCATGCGATGTCTGAAATTCACAAAACGCACGTGCACATTGTCCATCGTAGAACGTTGGCGATTCGCCAACGACTAATTTGATTTTAAGAAAGTGAGGTAAAAGCCACGCGATTGACTGCGCACATTTCGAAACAGGTCGTTTAATGGCGTTGCTGACAAATGGCGATCCACGATAATCTAATGATCATTTATTGAAATTTGGCGCGCGCGCGCGCTTCATGTTTTCATCTGCCTTAGTATAAATAGACACCGCTTGTATTACTGCTAGTTAATCGCCAGCGTGGGCCAGCTTCCTATGCCGCAGACAATTACAAGTCAACGGTATACACCGATCATATGGGCATTACCACCAGCTGCGTAAATGCCGCACAAATGATTGCACGAAATTTTGATCGAATCGAACATACGTTATCTCCGGCGGAGGCGCCAAATACTCCTCCTCGACAATGTAGTCGTGGGCCGGCGGCGGTCGGGGCGGATCCTGCTGGATACGACGCGCCTGATCGAGCTGCCAGTAGAACGAGTAGGGGTCGCGGTGCTCGGTCATGATGGTCGTGTCGCCCTCCTTGCGGACGCGCACGCCGCCGCCCGGGTAGAAGCCGCCGCCATTCTCGCCGTCCCTCGCGGCGGCGTCGATCGCCGCCAGCGACCGCCGGAAATCAGTGGGACTGTAGTCGACGGACATTCCGCGCTGCTGCTGCTCGCCGTCCGACTCGTAGTAGTACTTTTGGAGACGTTCAACGTTCTCACCTGAACAACAAAGGATTGTAAAGCGACCATTGAGAGAAGGAAGAGGGAAGATTCTAAAGGCTCTTCAACCGGCAAAATAGAGCTACGGCTATTTCAATGCGCATCTTTACATTTGCGACTGCACGCAGCGTACGGCGTCTAATGCGAGTGCCGTTACTGAACGGCAAGTGGGCGAATGATCAAAACTCTAAGCAACGAATCATCACAGGATTCATGGCTCGAATGGGGGTCAGAATAACAAAAAAGTGATATGAAAAAAAATGCGTCAGTCTCACCGGCGCTGCCCTGGCTGATACGGTCGTCCGTATAGAAATTGATCGCGGCGCTTTCGGACCCAGCCGACTGCGGCCGTTCACGTGTCAGATCCTCAATATAGTAGTACTCCGATTCACCCTCCCGCTCGTAGAACGTTGATTGACGATTCTCGATCTGCAAAGGGAATTGACGCTGAATCAGCGGCCACTTTCACTCCATCTTCATACGCTCTCCCACTTCCAAGAGCTTCCATTTCATATGATATCATCTCGTAGCGCTATCAATCAACCAGACACAATTGACCCCTTCCAAATGCGGCAGATTACTGATTAACCACAATTTTGCGCGCGCAAAAAGAAAGTATTATCATATGCGTGCAAATTCGCAGCTAATAATTTTCGTCGTGATACCGAAAAAAGGATACTTCAATAGCCTGTCATCGAAATAATGCGAATAAAAAAGCTATGATGCTGCTGCTGAATTCCGTTGAAGTTTAGTTGAGTGAAAAAGTAATGAAATATTCACCGTCTGATCGTCTACGCCTGGGCCTGAAGGCGGCTGCTGGCCTCGCGTCGGGCTGAGCAAAGGTACACCCATCTCGGCCGGATCGAGCTGTCGGTAGCGCGTGCGACCCTTCGCCGCTTTGCCATTTTGATGGCCGTTGCTTGCAGATGTATTTGTTGTATGCAAAACAGCCGAGTCCGAATGAAACGCCGCGGTGTTACGGTCGACCAGTGATGACGACGATTCTTCCTCTACGTGATGTCGCGATTCCCCCAGTGACAGCCGTTCGAAGTTCGGGTTGTTATAACCGTTAAGGTCTGAAATTATCTCCACTTTGCGCCCATTTCCTCACATCTTAACCCATGTGTCAACAAATTGCTCTTTGTTTCAGTACAGCGGACAATTTTACAACGCCTGTCAAATGACGCTTCATAAGACCACTCGTAGAACTGAACAACTTTGTCGCAATCATTTCAACTTTAAACTATGCCGTCAAGTGTGGTGGTATGCTAAGCAACGTTAGACAATGTACACGACGACATAATCCGATGGCAAAGTAAAGAGACGTTGTGGTGTATACTCGATAATGTTGCGCGGGACCAGACAGCGCGACGGAAGGGAGGGGGGATAATTATCGAAGGAGACGGAACAGTTACCGGTATCCTCAGCACGACCCGATCGTGTCACCATATCGCAGCAGAGGCGAGGCTAACCGGCGGCGGCGGAGGGAGGAAGATTGCGAGAAGAAAGGAAGCACGACGCAACGACTACTAGCAACGCAGAGCAGCAGAGCGGGAACGGACCAGGGCGGTAGACGGACGGACGGACACGGTGTTGCGCGTTTCCGAAGCGACGAGTCGGGTCGGCTATTTGCTCAGGCGCGCAGTCGAGGACAGAGTAGCGGGACGCATCGGAATCGCGCCGTCCGTCCGAAACGCGTCGCAGATTCCCCACTATTACCGCCGCCAGTCAATGCGGTCGCGGCTTAGTCACGAACGGGTGCCAACTGCATTCGTCTCGCGCATTAGCAACGGTCGAGGACGACACTTGACAAAAAGTGTTCGATTACACTTACTAATGCATATCCACGAGGCATATGCAAAGGTCGCTGCTGCTCCTAGGACACCCCCATCAATTTCTCCTCAAAGACCGTTTCCTATCTAATAGAAAGAACTGGTTATCAAGCCTATTGCAACAATATCCGTCAATCAACTAAAACTGATATAGCAGTACAGAATGTCCCAGTGCATCTATTTAACGTTTTGCCTGTTCACAACTTTCATAGATTTGATCTGATTTCAACGAAATAAGACTACATTTATAAAACCAGTTTTAGAGCTACATTCCTTCAAAACTTCAATTTTTTGCAAAAGGCGGTCTTTGAGATATTGGCAGGTGGCAGAAAAAAACAAAAAAATTGCGCACGGTAAAGCAAAGTACTGCGAACCCAGGGAGTACTTTTCAGCTTTATAAGCGCCAAATTCTTCATTATAAAGAGAGCCAAAATCTGCACTTGCCACCTAAGCTTGTTACCATAGCCTATACGCAAACAAAACTCGACGTCAGCAAGCATGTCCAAACAATTGCTAAGTATTCCTAAATCCATCTAGTTTCAGTTCGCTTGCTATGATGATAAAACTCAAGCCTAAAGCGCAGTAGCTGATGCTTTTTTGAAGAAAATATATGCATATTTGAAACTTAGGAATATCTTTAATTCTAATGGTCCACACTGCTTTACGTCGTCGCACAGAATAAGACATTTCCCTGCTAGACTGCCAAATGCTCAAATATCTCACAACAGTAATCGACGCAATTTGGAGGAACAAAATTCTAAAATTGACTCGATGGTGTGATGAAACTTGGTTTTTATGACGCGAAAGCTATAAAAATTGTGAACAAGTAAGATAATAAATAGATGAACACGCTGTGCATTATTGAATTTCGATTATGAGTAGAAAGTATCGAATCGAGACTTAAGCGGCCCTATCCCCGAATCGGCAACTACGAGAGGAACTTCGATTTTTCCGCTCTTAGCAACTGTCCATCGATCTACCGCTCAGCGAATCGGAGCGATAAACTCATACATTGTCAATGACTGTACATACCAAAACTGTCGGAGGAGAAGGTCTTTGCGAGCACGGGGTCGATGACCCTGCCATACTCGGCGCGACAGTTACTCATCTTCCGAGAGCCAACCACGCAAGCCACTCGGCCCATCCACAATTGAACGTGCTACGCCTTCGGCTTAGTCGGAAGCGCGCGGTCGAGCCCAGTCGACTTAGGCGTACGCTAAGTCGACAAAAACGATCGCCCTGACCAGTCGGACGCCTCTTCGTCAGCGAGCGGCGTCCACTCGGTCGGGCAGTCGCATTAAGCGCTCAGCAATCGCTGGCGACGCAAAAAGCGACCACGCAGCGGACAAAAAAGGCGCTCGGCTGCGCGACCGCCGAGCACAGAAGGCAACGAGGGAGCGATGCGATGGCCGGTGGGCGACCGCCCTGCCAATGGCTGATTGGAACTCGCGAGCGGCGACGGCGCCGCCGCTTCTATCGATCGTCGGCTGGCTGACCGAGCCGCCGTCCGTCGAGGTTCAACATGGCGGACCCGCGAGCGCGACCCGCCCTTCGCACGCAACAGCTCACCCGCCGGTTCCACTTCGATTCTACATCCTCCGTCGGCGCTTCCTGCCACCAATCAATCAATTAAGGGCCTCCCTTGTCTCCGCCGCCGCCTCCTTCTCATCGCATTGACCACTTGTGGATGACGCGGGCGCGAGTGAGTCATTCTTCGATGACCCTCAACGCTGTCTGCCGAACCACGCCCAGACACAATCACCTACGGCTCATATGCGTCTTCCCAATTCTCAAATAACAATCTCGAAGTAGGAGATTGGCGCTCTTGAGCGACAAACAGCAGTGACACTCAGTCTGCTGACAGCAGTTCATACCGAGTGAGATGGCTCATATCTTTGTACGATATACGAAAAGGACAATAGATGGTAAACCCCGAGTACCGAAGATACCTGAATAGCACGAAAACAGCAATACCCGCAGAACCAAGAGAGCGATAATAGAAGATTGCCAACGTAAGCTAAGTCAAACTGACTTGAATAGACTCGCTAGTTACGATTCGTACAAAAAATTAGTGACGCACTGAGAGCAATTGTTAAAGCGCCGACAATTACATTCCTACGTTCTCAAATTGCGCAATAAAGAGCGACAAACGCGCATTGAAGCAGGCGAATAACAAGGACGCACGCGAGGAGGAGCACGCCAAAACGCAAATCGTACTAGTTGGTCAAAGCGCGCAACAACAACAGAAAGAGCCGCAAGAATAGCTCGGGTGGTAGGCAAGCCGCTGCGAGCAAAGAATCGAACTAGAAAACAGGGGCGATTGTTAGCGGCGTTGTCGACGAACGCGCCGCTCCAGACAAGTTCGCCATCTTTCGGGCGGTGTTCGACCGACGGCAACCGGTCGACGATGCCATCGAAGAAGCTTCTTTTGCTTCTCGGCCAAGGGGCAGCGGAGAGGGAGGGGGTAGTCGGCGACGAACCGGTCCGGGTCGCCCTCTCCTAACGCCACCAGCTTCGCTACACCCACAATTCCAACGCGTTACGTCGGACTCGTCTCCGAACTGGCAGCCGTCGACGTCCCGCGCAAATCAATAATACCGTCGGCAAACAAAACGGTCGGTCGACGGACTAAAATACACCCGACAAAGCAGAGCGTCATCGACATCCAACGAAACACACGCCCACGCCGCATCAGCGCAGTTTTCGTTCGAGTCACGACTCGGCGGCGTCTGAGCCGGTCGCCGTCGAGATGTCGTCGCCGCGCTCGAGGCGATAGCCCCCAGTCGACTCCACTTCAATCGCCTCTCTCTCTCTCTTCCTCCCGCCAATCATTATGCAAAATTCGCATGCGCCAAGCTTCCGCCGACCCGAACGCGGCTCGCATTGACCGCTTTATGATATTGGCTGTCTTTTTTAGTGACAAAAGTCCGAGCCGTCGAGCTGTTCGAGGCAAAACTGCCTGCACATCAGAGAGACGAAGAAAAAGACAGAATAAAGCCTTGAGCGCGCAAACTTTCTGACCAAAACTTGCAAAGCGACGACTTGAATTATCGGCGGCATCGCAAGAGTGCTACAGCTCGCCATTGCTCTCCTTCCCCTTCCTCTTCCCCCTCAATTTTCAGCTTGGCGCAAAAAAAATCGGCTAACGTACCATTTCCTTGTGCGGCCGCCGTGCCTCCTCCTTGGGCCATCTTGGTTCGTAACTACAGCTCCAGCTGCTTCAGAGCGAAGACGGCGCGTCGACCGTCTCGGTCGCGCACGGGCGGACGAACAAACGACGACCGAATCACCTCGAAGAAAGGCGCTGAGTCAAATCTCGAAAAGTCGTACCCCCGCGCATACACATTGAGTCAATAGCGCCGAAAACGGGTCTGTATGCGGCGGGCACCGGTTCGGCGGTCCGTTTAGTCGCCAGCTGCCACAAACGCCGGCCGACCAGCGCATTGTCCTCCGCCGAACAGGCAAACATTGCGCCACTTCACATCGCACTGCACACATGGCTAAGGGATGACCGCGTCCCACGAGGGACGCACAGGCCGCGGGGATCTTGCAAACCCCTTGCGGCTTGCCGCCGCCGCCGCACAGTTGCGCCAATTATACAATAGCAACTCGAACAAATCTTTTATTCTTCTCTCGATTTACCAATCACACAAAATCAACGCAGTGTACCAAAGTCGAAGTAACTGACCGGTTTCATATTGCGTAATCAAGGTTGCGTAACGCGTTAAGGCACGACTTTCGCCTTAATGCGCCATATGAAACCGGTCATAAGTCAAAGTGAAACAAGACGACAACGACCGATGGAAAAAAAACTCCACACGCTGAAAAGTGAAAATCCCCTCATTTGATCGACTTCCTCCTTCAAATCTGATTGCCCCAATTCAATGACGGTGAATAAACGCAATAGACCCGTCGCGGGATAATAGAAAACGGCGATCGGGTCCGTTTACAAACAACTCGATTAGTTAGTTTAAGACTTCAAAATGGCGTTCTCGGCCGGAAGTGCCTGCTCCGTCTGCCCACTTTCGAGACGTTTCTTTCTGGCGAGTAGACCGCGCTGATATTTGTGATTTTTGCCTGCGACATGCTCGTCCCACTGAACTCGACCTTGAAGCGTGAGGTTACAAATTTCGCATCGCAACAGTTGATTTGCATTAGTTGAGTAATTTTCGTCGGTAATGGCTTCTGGGTGGTCCTCGCTGACAGTCGCCTGCGGATGGTCGATTGGGCGATCGTTGAGGAAATCGTCTACAATTTTGCACGCCAACTCCATGACTGTTGTGTCGAATGCTCGCGGATCAGTAGAATCCAACAAGTACACTGGCGGCAACTGAAAAGAAACATTGGACGCATTACGCTACTTTGCCAAGACACTAAACGTTCCACATGCAAATATAAGGTCCATAACAATGTTTGGCTACGCTCTATGGCTGCAGCAAGGTTGAATGAGGGAGTTGGAATGATTGTTGCGTGGCAAAGCAATGATATTTTATTCCGATTTAATGCATTTTCTGACAAAATGCAATAAATATACCTAATAACTATCATTTGACCCTGCAATATCGCTCTTCCCTAGTGTCTTGAGATATACTAAAGAAGGTATGAGGAAAGTTGCGACACGACTTTGTTTTATAATATTTTGATCACTTTACATCAATTACGCTAAATTTTGTAACTTTATTCCAGGAGGAATGAGATTTAGAGAAAAAGAACGATGAAATTTGCTGTGAAGCGCGCTTGATCATCAGCCAACGGCTGTGACGCGAACAACTGAGGTCAAAGAGGAGCATATCAAAGGTGGACACCTGTCTCTTGACTCGTTTCAGCAGCCGCGACTTTACCCACGTCCGCTGCTTCTTAGCGTACTGTCGGGTGTGCAGTTTCAAAAGTTCACAACCATCTTGGAATAGGCGTTCTCCTTCGGGTGAGTCGCGCTGCTCCGGTGATAGCTGTAGAAACGGAGCAAACTCTTTCAGACCGATACTCTGGTGAATCCCCATGGCACGGTCAATATTGTCCAGTCCCGCTGGCGGCGGATAATTGACCACGAAATCGCAGAGTTCTTGACGCAGTCCAAGCTGAAACCGATCAGCATTGCATCGATATAATAAACTTAATACTTTACTCTATCAAAGTTAGTGCACCGCAAACATCAAATGAACTTGATAATATTACATTAACTACTAAATTATCTGCATCAAATATGTATGAATTATATTATCGTAAAATCTAAAAATCAGGCATGAATTTCGAGCAAACTGCAGATTATAAGCCACCAACTTCATTTTCAGAAGGTATAAAATAATAAAAAATTGACGGTATCATTCAATTAAATCCTAATTTTTACAAAAAACCGTCATCTTGTTTACTCACGGCCGATTTCGCTAGCGGCCAACCGAAACGCGCCCTCACCTGAACCATTTGGTCAACGCGTTTGTCGAGTCGTTCCTTCAGGACATCCGGCTCGGCGTCCAAGTAGAAAACGATGGTTTTGTCGAAGCGCAACGAACCGCCCAGATCGGATCCGGTGTTTCGGCGCATCTCAGCCAGTATATCACTCTTGGTACGCCCAGAGTCATAGAAGATCTGGATGGCGCGCATCATGCGCGCGCGGTTGTTGTGGTGCACCTGCTCGGCCCACGCCGGGTCCACTCGGCGCAACTCCGCGTACAGCTCCTCGTTCGACATCTGCGTCAAGGACGCCGGTATTTCTGCATACTGAGATTATTAATTGTTTCGTACACCTCATATTCCTTCACAGATATCTACGGCGCTGTCCGTTTAAGTAAAAATTAATAACAATATATGGGCTGGAATGCGCAACCTCCGTTAAAAACTGCTGTTTTCGCCTGAATTTTTAATCGGTCAACGGCTGTGATGCCAACTATGCAGCAGAACCCGGGTAGAAGTGGCAGTTGAGAAGTGTTTCATTTACTCGAGTCCCGCTCTTATCCACGGCCGCCAGTAGTATCAAATATAGGATCCCGGAGGTGGGATGTGCCATAGCTTTTATCCGTGTTCTACTGCATGACGGACATTTTTAGATCGATAAGCTCACTCTTGGTCATATATCTTCATGTGCAACTGACCCGGCTCATAGGGTTGATCCGAACGGTTTTTTGCAGGCACGTCAATCAGTGTATTCCATAGAATTGCCTCTGTGTAATATGTGGTGCCGCCGACCAATACCGGCACCTTATTTCTTGACCAAATGTCTTCCATTATTTGTAGTGCCTTATCACGAAAATGAGTCACACTGTAGCCAGTAATCTTTGGAGAAAGAAAGCTCAGCATATGATGAGGGATGTCCTGCATTTCTTCTGGCGTCGCCTTATTAGTCACAATATCCAAAGCCTGAAATAAAAACATTTCATTTACTGCTAAAACTGGGCACTTCACTGAAAAACTGATCCTCTGAAACGTTTCTCGAAAACATGACTACATCTCAAGGCTCTACGATTTTCAGCACATTCAAGAGGGATCATTATTTCATCGCTCGCATTTCAAAATTAGTGATTGTGATAGAAAAGACTACTTTCATCGTCTAAAATCACAAGGAGAAAGTTTTGGTTAGCTTGGTGGCGAGCAAAGCTGATTACTTACGTTAGTATCCTCTCTTTTTGTAAATAATTATAAAATATACCGACACTAGCCTTAACAGTTCGGCAAAAACAGCAACGTCAGGTGGAACAAGATGAAAACAAACATGGTTATAGTCGAATAGTCTCCTTTTCTATGCGACAATGCGGGATGGAGTAATAGGGTATTCTTCAACGGTATTTCACATTATGTTTATCAGCTCGCTCAGCTTTCGTTCTAGTTTGATATAACATACAGAAAGGTGGGGATATCCACGTTGACACTGTCCTATTTCAATCCTATTTTACTCAAGTAAACTCTCGCATACCTGATAAATTTGCATGGAGTCGGTGCTGATCACTTCGCCATTAAACTGACGGCATAGGTGCACGGATAGTTTCGTCTTGCCAGTGCCCGTTGCGCCCAACACCGTGATCACGGGACGATTTGAGGACGAAGGAAGAGACCCGAAAGCCGGCTGACCAACTGCCATTTTTTGCAGACACCTTTTTAACAGTTGTCGACGAAACAATCGCATCTGAACATTCCTCTTTTCATTTGATTGAAACTGCAGTAATAGTGGTTTATTAGTTTAATTTTACTATCATCGTGTTCATTCCAATCAATTCATCAGTGAACACAAAACAAACGTTTCCATAAATTTAAAAACGCATTTTCGTACGAACGATCAACATTGCAGACAGCGGAAGTACTGTGATGTTTCAATCAATCGTGCTGGGACACCCTTCAACTGGACTGGAGAGCTCACTTTACACCACATGTTCGTAATGGATGACGCTGTATTCAGGACATCTCAGTATGCTTTCTGCACTTTGTGTACTTGCTACACTCCCCCCTCATCTGTATCACTGGGCTCTTGTATCGATAAGAGTAACTTTCCGACAAAAGCACCGTTCATTACTTTCGCTATGCGTCGGTACTAGTTATTTCGAATCGTAGGACCTTATCTAATGCGAAAAATGGCCTTAATGGGAATGAGAAAAAAGATTATACTTTTCATTATTGCGAGGCTGCGAATTCCGTTAACTAAAAGTAATATTTCAGTTCAAGTACTTTCAACTACAATAGCAATGCATGTGAAGAGCTAGCTGCTGGGAGTAAGTACATGTCGTTGGCGCTCGAATTTCGAGATGAATCGCTTTCCATTAACCAGTCATAGCACTGCCATGTTTCGACTATTCGATCGAACCGAAAATGTGCATCTCATAATCTAAGCCTCTCTCCTTTTCCGCAACGCACGTGACAACCACTTTCCATTTTTGTCGCCACTGCACGAGAACTGCGCACATTTTTCTTCGCTTCAGCACATGTTTCGCCGAATCCTATTGATCACACTTCATTGAAGTTTCGAACATGGCGTTTCGAACATGTAAGACTGATTGAATTTGACCAAGCCATTGACTCTCTGGCGGTCACAGAGTGCCTTTTTGGCGACTTATCAAGCGCAATCGTCGTACCATGTGTTCGTTTCTGATCTTGCAGGCGCCAATTTCTCGGCTGTTCGTCGGCATTTTGTGACTGTTCGATTGTGTGTAAATTTGTCAGTATGTTTGCATTGCGTGAACACAATTTGTCTACAAGTTTTATTGAGTAAGCAGAAAGCCAAACCGAATAAATTCCCTGGCGTCACATCTGCCTACACGCGCGATCTAACGAAAGTAGTGACAACCTGAAGACATTGCACACCGACTCTGGCAGGATGGTATCATCAACCAATTAGCGCAATAGTCAACCACACGCAGTTTTAACAGCCAAACCGACAAAGGGCAGTCACAGATTTCTACAATCTTTCACTAATGCGTCATCAACCACTTTTTCACAACGACAATGTGCAACGCCATATTTACAACACGGTAGCCGGTCGGTTGGTGCAGCAACTAGGTGAATGCGAACAAAAGTACGACATTCTCGGGATTCAATACAGAAATACAGTAGTTCATTTCAACTCGCATCGGACAAATAATATGCAGTCGTTGCACGACGTAATGTACGAATTGCGTCATTTACACAATTCGACACGTTCGGGGTGCGCGGACGCAGTTTGGAATGAACGACGAAATGACGTACTGAACCCCCGAAAATACCAAAGTTCCCCCCGGGTGCGTTATCAAGTGCCACACAACGGTGGCATAGAGTGAGAGAGAGCAGCTATTTTATAGAACAGAGCGAGTCGGTGGGGTTTGACAAAACTGCAACACTTCCCGAATAAATAAAGCACGGCGATCAAAAAGGCCTATGGAGCTGTCCCGACGTCAGTTTAACGGCATACGTTATTAACACGAACAACAACGGGGGTTACAGTAACCTCAACGGTTACGGTACACTCGGCTCAACGATTGCACATACACCGACCGTCTGTACTTGTCTGATCTTGCAAACAAAGCCCGGTGAGTTGGAGGAGGAAAGAAGAGACAAAATGCAATAAAAGGTCATAATAGGCCTACTACAACTTGATTGAATTCTTACTCGACAAAGAGACAAAGAGAATGATGGATGTGGTCGAGGGAACGAACGAAAAAAACATTTGACGACGACACTACATTACTCGATGAATAATCACTCGGAGTCGGAAGCTGTCTACTCGGCCCGACGGACAGAACTACGCCCTACTACGGTACTCGCCAACTCATTTCAGCACTAATTGTTCAATACATACACAACAGATGCGCAGAGAGCTAAACCACCGGTACTTACCCACACACAAGAGCCGTTAGTCGGAATACATATACCGTAATCGGAAAAGAAATTGCGCGCATCACATCGCTCGCTAAGACTAAGCAAAAAGTAAGAGAGTAGTTTGTACAGTAGCAAAGATTATTCCTCGAATAAGGGCGCATAGGGCTAAGTAACTACGCGTTTAGTGCGGCCGCCCGCGCCCCGCTCGAATATAGGCGACAATTACGGATTAGCTCGAGACACCAGAGACAAGGGCGCGGCCGGCACGGTCCTATTTGATGCGCTCTACGCATCCTACTCCGCCTTCAAAGCGCATAAGTACAGTACGAAGCACATCAGAAGCGCTACACAACGCGGCCATCTCACGGATACTTCGCGACGGTCAGACAGACACCGAATCGGGCTCTACCACGACGAGGAGGAGTGACTCGCACTTACCGCAACTGAACTTCGGGGCATTCAGTGAAGATCGTATCGCATTGAGATTCACTCGATGCCAAACGATCGTCTACCCCCCAACTATTCAGTAGCGGCAAATGGACGAATCGCCCTCTGCGAACAGAGAGTCCGATCGACCCATCTCACAAACAGACACAGAACGATGCGATGACGTCGACGACTGCCCATCGCCGTCGGCCGACATTCAACTTCAACAATAGTACGCATCAAGAACACATCATAGACATCATACAGGATACGGACGCCAATCGGGGCGGGACACAAACACGGGAACACGGTCAAAAACGCGAGCAAAAATAATTTAAAATGTATCGTATAGCAAAATATAAGCATGATTCGATTTCAACGTTGATATTATCGATAAGAGACACCATAGCCGTCACCCGTCTCTATGCATTAACAACCAAATAGGCGTTTCGCGAACAAACAAGTCGAATTAAAAGACCGACAGTCAGAGAATGAATACTCGTAGACAGGAAGGGACACTCACTACGCTTAACGGAGCCGTCGCATACCAAGCTACGTACAAAGCCACCACATGAGAAAGTTGAAGTCATTGTTAGGTACAGTATACTCGCGGAAAACAGAACCGTATCCCCGTACAGAGAAGCGAAAAGACACTTTGTCGGCAAAACGAAAAATATATTCACACCCAATCTAACCGTCGTGTACAGTAAGTCGAAAAATGTTCTACACCGCGAGCTATTTCCTGTTGCTGAGCGAATGCTGCTGTCTTCACTCACTCACTCACTCACACACACACCCGCGCAAGAAAACCGTCAATGTATAACGCGAAAACACATCCGGAAGGTGGAGAGCGACGTTGCGCCAATCGCCCAAGGACAGTGCATAACGATTACGGTAATGTCAATGTCACAAAATAATAGTTCATGCGCTGCCAACAAATTCGTCAACCAGATTAACCTTGCAGCAGTTATACCCCAATGGACAGTTGGCAAAGGAGAGCCAAAAGATCGCGCACAAAATTCAACGATCAAGTTACAATGTTCCATCCGCGCCCACTACGGCTACAGTCAATTTTGAAATCGACCTCTTACCAACAACTACCGCAACGCCCTCGTAGCGCACGCGCGCGCATAAGTTATGCTTTAGGTTAAAATGCGCAGTTGCGCCCAAGCGCATATAGAGGGGTAGGGTAGTGTGGCGAGAGAAGTCGATTTCAGTTTCACTCTAAACCAGAAAACATGCTGGTGGAGCGTCACGCGCGGCGAATCGTAGAAGAAAAGGTCAGCAGAATGGATCGCTCTCGTCCTCAACAGAGAAAATTGCAAAATACCCCGACGGAGACGCTTACGTCAAAAATTGCACGCATCTGATCACAGACTAATACGGTAGTAGTAGTAGTAGTAATAGTTGTAGATTAGTAAAAAATAGTAAGACAACCAATAGAAGCAACGCGCCTCCTACATAACAATTTGAACAGTAAAGTGGTACAAACAAACGCGGCCTTGGCTCAGTTGGGCTTCGGCTCCGCGGTGCTGCTGCCATTGATGGTGGGCATGGCGCTACCCAAAGTGTGCTTGATCTCTGGTGGCTCGGCGTCGTAGTCGACGGTGACCAATCCATCGATCTGCGCCTGAACTTCTAGTGTCGGCGGGTTCTGCAGCGTCTGCATCAGCGAACACCATGTGGCGCTGCGAGCGCGGCGCACAGCCTTGTTCAGCGCCTGCAGCGCACTAGCCAGCGACAAGGTATCTATAAAAGCATTATTAGTTTGTTGCTCGAAACTAAATGGCGAATTTTGAGCAAGAATGGGACAAAAGTGGAAGGCGCGATCGAAAGTACCTTTGTCTTCTTGCAGCCGACTAATATCGCCGCGAAGTTGCTGGAAAATGTTGGCACGCTCCTGCAGACGGCACTGTTGCAGCAACTTAACGGCGTCGACCAACTCGCGCATCGCTCCGTGCACCGATCGCGACAATGGCTCATTGCGCAGCTGCTCCATCTTGGCGAGCAACGTGATCACCTTAAAAATATCACTTTTAGTAACAAGTTTTCTTTCTAATTGCAAACGTTCAACTGTTTATAGGGCTTCGCCATCTTACATTTGAGAGCGTTTGAGATGGANTTAAGTTTTGCGATTACCTGGAGCGCCTCTTCGGACATTTGCGGCTGTTGTTGCAATCGCGGCGACGTTGGTCGCGGCAGTTGCTGCTGCAGGTGCGCTGCCGACGACCCGTTCATCTGGTGGTGCGGACTGGGCTGCGTCTGCGGCGGGCACAGGTGCGAAGATGGACCGGTGGGGCTGCGCAGCATGTGGCTCGCGCCATTTGCGAGCGTGTGCTGAGCGGGAACGTGGATGCCGAGAGGTTGTTGCTCTCTGATCGGCGTCGTCTTCGTCGTGTTCGAAGGAATCGGTTCCGGTCTGTGCGCCACAATTGGTCGCATGCCGTTCAAGTTGTTGTTTGCGGCGCTAGTGTGCGAGGCGGCGGGGGCCGCGTTGCTTCCATTGGACCACGGCTGCTGGGGGACGTTGCCCGACGGTTTCGACGATTCGTGCGGCTTGATGGCGGGTTCGAAAATGCTCGCACCCTGACCTCCGATTTTCAACTTCAGCAGTTCCTGAATCAGGTTGTACTCTCGCTCGGCGTTGGCAAACGGTTGGACGAAGTCTTCGGGCGACTTGTGGCGGTTAACGGAGGCGGGTGTCGTGGGCGACATCGCGCGGTGAGTGATCGAATCGAAGACCGTCTGTCGTTGCGATCCCCAGGCGTCGACCGGAAGTTGACTGCCGTTGCTGCCGAACTGCTGTTCGTTCATTGACCCGTAGGAAACTGAATCACGGTTCTGGTAGAAGTGCTGGCGCGCCGACTGCTGCGCTTGCGGACTGGTCTGACGAAACAGATGACCATTGGACGGACGGCTGAACGACATGTCGTCCTGGTCGGGAGATGAGCTCCATGCACCGTTTGTCGGGTACATGCTGTTCGGGGAGCTGAAAGATGTCAATTTAACATTTGTTCTTGCTCTATGGCGGAAGTTGGCAGCGGCGTACTGAATGATTCTCATTGAATGTCATATTTGTATTTGTCAAAAAGTGTTTAGTGCGCGAGGCGTACCATTATGGACCATCGCAGCGGAAGAGGGCGATTTCTACAGTCCGGTCACGAGGGGGGTGGGGAGGGGTCACCGGCCCGAACGATCCCTGACAGTGAAATTCCTCTCGTCATGTCGCCCATTGAAGCAAATGCGATCGGTGTGTGGGGGGGGGGGGGGGGGGAACGGCGGTCGTGACGATCGATTCGTCGGTGGCGCCAGACACGGCCAAGATTGCCCAAATGCCGCGAGATGCGACCGATGCGGCCGATTATCAGCCGGTCCGGTGGTGTCAGGCACCATCTTCCACCTGACGAGTTCCACAATCCGAAGCTCCTCCGTCGACGGCCCGGGTGCAGACGACGACCGATTCGGCCCAGTTTCGTAGTCGCCGACAAAGTCGGTGCCAATCATCATGCGGTTATCTCTTATCTCGGGTCGACTGATCGCGCGCGTCCGCCTTCCCGCTGCCGGCCAGCGCCTGGCACGCCCGCCCGACCCCATCCTTTCCACGCTTCTTCACTCCCACCCTCCGTTCAAGTTGGCGTTCCCGTCATCGCACTTCGCACCCCTCGACGTTCCACAATTGCCTTACATACAAACAACACCCCGTGACCACCGCCATTCGCCCGATGGTCGTCAGATTCTTCTCACTATGCCCTATTTCAGAATTCGCATTTCGGTACGCGCCTCTGTCCAGCGACGACGGTATAGCAAACAATCATGACGAATCCTCGGTGTCTCGCATCCAATTGTAGATCGACTCCATCTTCCATTCGGCCACATGCTGCTCATTCATCGTCGCACTATCCTTTCGCTGTAGAGCGCCGTTGGGATGAAACAAAGAAGCGGGCGTGCTGCTGTCGAGCAGTCGGTCTTCGCCTTGTGGAGACCAGCACGATTGAAACAGGCTGTTGCTGACCGCGGCGGATGAGGAAGCGCCACCGCCGGCGCCGGTCGCGGGCAGCGCCGAATGCAGCTGCTGCTGAACGGATGCGAAGTCGTAGGGCATCTGATGTCCCCAGATGCTGGCTTGTTCGCGCTGCATTTGCAGAGTGCCGGCGGCCGATGAGAGCAGCGGGTCGGAGCCGGATGGGCTGAATTTGTTGCGTGAAGTGGGCGCCGTATCGAAGCAGACGCTGCCAACGGCCATCATTCGACACACTTCACCCGTGGAGCACTCGCGATGATCCCGAAGTTATTACGTTCGCGACGACGCAGAGACAATGGTGCTGCAAGGCGTGAGAAAGAGTCACACGAGTTCACAAAACAGCAACAGCGAACACAATAAAAATACGCGCCGCGATTGTCACGCACGCGCGTCCGATGACGCATCGCGGGTGGAGAGAGCGTTTAACTAAACAACACATTCATTACAGCCGCGGTTTTAGGCTGGCGTAGCGCGCGACGAGAGCGAAAGAACAGCTCGCCGTGCGCTAGAGACAATATGACGAGGCGATGTTCCATTCTTCTGGTGTTCTTTTGCTGCAGACGTGCCGCAGCCGTAGTGTCACGCGGCGTTGCTGGCAGGAAGAATGAGTCAATACCAGACGTCACGTCACACCGACCTGCGCCGTCGTCAACGCCGGCGCGCCGTTGCCTGAGGAGCCGGGCGACGAGCAGCCTCGTCAGGGTCGGTCGGCCGGCTGGCACAAACGGATAGCGGGTGCCAGCCCATGCCAGCGCACGTGACCACACCCGCTCGCCGCGCGCTCAACGAAAACCGAGAGCGAACGGCGAACACGCTATGCCATGCGCCTTCTTGGCAAAATGTCCAGCAGCAGGCGCCCTCAGCTGATCGACATCGACCGTCGGCGGCGCGGACCGCCTACTCCTCAACACGGCGCGCGCCTTGACGACAACTCCTCATATTCCTCGTCAACACGCATCTCTCCACCGCATCGCCTAATTTGCTCCCCTGTCATCTGTTGCACAGTTTACAGCGGAAATTGGTTCGCAGTATTTTCAACAATCACGCGTCGTCGTTCGATGAATACACGCGGTTCGATGACACGCCTAGAACCTGATCCTATATTAAATTTACTAATATCCCTAAAAATTGAACGGTTATTCGGAAATAATGCGCGCACAAGTTGGAAAGCACATAAACGCAATCGTCGTATACTGCATTTGCTTCGCTACTCTTATCGGAGCAAATGCTAAACGCGAGGAAATTTGTCTTACAAAATTGATTTAGCCAATTGGATAAAAGTTACTTCCATATACTTCCTAATAAAATGCAATCTTTACAACCCAAGTCGCTAGACATGGTCGGCCCAAGTTACTGAACCGTTCGCTGAAACTGAAGAGCAAGCGAGTGAATGAAGCAATATGACGATTCGCGAGACCGCGGGTGGGCTTTGCCCGGCGCTTGCTGGCACACTTTGTTGACACAGACAGCGGTGGCCGGGGCCGCCTTGTCTGACTGACAAACAACGGCGACGTCGCGCCCAGCACTGCGCTCCACACCATGAATGATGACGGGTGTGAAGCCGGCGGAAGTTGACCTCGCTAATCCCCCCGTCACTCAGTCAACTCGATGATCAACGTCGGCGCGAAACAAATAACGTGCGGCCGATTGCAGAAATTGTCTCCGCCTGGCACAACAACTGACACACTGCGACAAACAAGGCGTGAAGCCGAGGAAGTTGACTCGAGCTGATCCCGCTCTGTCACACTGTCAGACAGTCACTGAAGGATACAGTAATAACTGTAGAGACGCGCTCGACAATGATCAACGCGTAGCATCGTTTAATCGCAGCGCTTGATCAGCCAAGACGAACGCAGAAGAGAACGGCTGTTTGACCAGCAATAATAAGTTGCAGTCAGGTAAGTGGCTGAAGAAACTTTGGCGTATTCGACGCATCACGAAGAGACACAAGCGAAGACCTTCCAAGATGCTAGGCAATTTGCGCCCAACTGGCGCGAGAGGCGAGCGGGAAGATTTTGACCGGGGCTAATCCACAGCCGGATCGGTCGACCTGGACCATGGCCGATACCGATGACCGAACGGCGCTGTCGCCAACCGCGACATGGCGGGCGCGAACGAACAAGACAGAGAATCGTAAGAATGCGCAGCGCCAGGCACAACAACAGAGCAGCGCCTGGTGGTCGACGCGGTCGTCGGAGCGCGCGCGCACATGCAAGGCCAGACGGCGACCTTGTGCGCCTCGACCGGCCCGCCACCGTCGTCGACGACCGCACGCGCTTCGGCCTCGTGTCCCTCCGTCGAATCCGCCGCCGATCGGCGGCTGACCAGCGGCGCGGCTGGCACCGAAGGGGCGCCGGAAGGAGACGCGCACACGGCGTTTCAACGACTGTCACCCGATGGCCCGCATTCCGCGCCCAAGTCCGATGACGACGCCCGTGCGGGCTAGCGATATTTTTCCGCCCCGGTCGAGACACACTTTTCGACGCGCACGCAACACACTCCGCCCGCACGCGTCGATGGCGACGACAAAACATCATAGCGCAGCGCATACTGCCCTCTCTGCATGCAGCTTCCCTGGTCCAAGCAAAAGCTGTCAGCAGCCGTATCGGTCGGCGGGGTCCAGAGATCGGAGCGGGACAGCGAGAGAGATCAGCTGACTACCTTGGCGCCCAATCCTATCTATTCACGCGCTATTCAGCTGACTCGACACACTGAATAGCGAAGTAACGTCAGGATTGCGATATATAAGCGAAAACAAGCTGTTGCGTTTAACAACGCCTAGCGCTGCATATACTATCGTTATCTAGCCAAATAATGATAGCAAGTTAGCGGAAAATAGTCAAGCTTAAAGCGCGCGCGCGCGGCAAGAAGCTCTCTTTCGAAACTAAGGAAATTTTAACTGAAAACAATAATTTCGCAATATAGCAGTCCATTGTGAAATTGTTGTTTTCAATTGGTCCACCCCTGGTAGCAAAGCAAATTTAAATAATTTGCGCCCGGCAGAATGACACACAAAGAGAGACTGAGAGACTAGATAAAATTTGGTTTGCGTCCTAGTTTAGAGTAGCAAATGCTTGTCGAGGAACGGCGCTCGACAATAGCCCGCGACCTAAGAAAGTCAATGCCAATTATTTTCTGGCAAAAACATGGCATTAACACATTTGGGATTCAAGGCAAATAATAGCATTAGTCCGGCCTTAATTGGACTGTAAACTGCCACTAACTGCCGGACAGGCGGCCCATCAGTGTGACATTAGGAAAACAAAGGCAGACAGCCGTCGTGTTCGCTCGGGTCGTCGGCGAACGGGAGACGACGGCGGGCGGGGCTGACATCGGCGCACTCGACGTCTTCTGGCGCGCTCATCGGGTCAACCGATTGCCGCCCAATAGCGCACGAAGAGTGGGATGCGAGCGGAAGAAGGGTGTGACGGCCACCACCGACCGCCGACTACAGACACATCAAGCGCGCAGCTATCACTTTCGAAATACAAACGAAATGTGCGCGCGCCATTTAGACAAAGAGTGCGACACGCCAAGGTCGGGCGGGGTGCGGCGGGCGGCGACGGCGGCAGTGGAGGCGACCGACGGCAGACGGCGCTCGCGATGACGACGACGACGGAGACGGCGGCGGCGGCGGAGGAGGAGGCGCCGGCCGACTGACTCGCACCACCTGGCACTGCGCTGGCCGCGCAATCGGGCGCACAAGGTCAGCGCGAGGCGCCGGGGTGCGCGCGCAGCCACGGGGACGGCCCAAACTTTACACCCGCGGCGCGACAGCGCGGGCGACCCGACCTTTTGGCACGCGTCCATCCTCGATCTCGTCGCGCACCTTACGGAAGTGTCAGTTCGGCAAGGGCCGCCGCGGGTGGCCGCCCGCCCGACGGGTTGGAGTTTGCCGCCCGATGTTTACTATGCCGCCCTTGAGCGCCAGGCAGTGCCGACCAGCCGCGAGCGCGCCAAAACCGCGCCACTTCGATCGGTTTTGTTCGCGCGTCGGCGCGAATCCCACAATCGTCGCTCGACCCCGGCGGTCGTCTTTTCTTGCTTTCTTTTCATTCTGCAAAAGCGCGACCGCCGCCGCGCCGCGCCGTCTAGACGAGCCACCGTCGCGCGCGTCCAACCCGAGACCGCTTCTTCGGGCGCGCCCCGCTCTTCCGCGACAGGCACCGCCCAGCACACATGCACCCGTTCGCGCCGTCAGCCAGCCGACGACGACCGCAGCGCGCCCGTCGGCGCTTCTTCCGCAAACAAACAGTACCGGGCGCTTCGGTCCGCCCAACGCGTCACGGCTCGGGCGGGCTAGTTGTGGAGGGGCGATCGTCGCTAGTGACGTCACTGACGACGCGCCAATCAATGAGCGCGTGGACAGCTAATTGAACGCAGCCTTTGTCGCCATTGCCATTAACAGGCGCCGAATACGCACGGGCACAACCAGCGCACGTTCGAAAAAGCACACGGCTTGACGTCAAGCGCCATCCTCGCGCAACCCTCCCGGCGAAAACGTGACCGGGCAGTGAAGTCGGGCGCAAGCGGTTGACGACAAGCAATCGTGCACGAATGACCGTCGACCGACAAGTTCCGGGCTGGTCGCTGGATAAAAAAAGAGCGCGCGAACTGAGCAAAGTCCCCTGCCTGTGTTGCCTCAACCGACCAGTCGTCGGCTCGGGGCGAATCGGTCACGGCCGTGCTCTTCTCAGCCGTCGCCGACATCGCCGACGGCGGTCGTGCCAAACGCCGCGCGTGCAATGCCCGCCACCATTGTGCAACACTGCGGTGACGTGCACGAAGATGCCGATACGTCACTTCTTCACAATTATGTACCAGGTACGCTCAATGCCTGGAAAAGACTTAAGCTACGCGCAAGAACAACCTAATGTCGTATCTTGTATAAATAAAACCGTTAGCTGACTTTCTGCCTTCGCGATAGTACAAAGTCCCGACGTGTTTACACGGAGTCGGCGGGATGGTTGTAATTACGAGTCTGCCTGCCTAACCTAAAGTTACCCGATTTGTGCCCACGCCTAATCCTAAAGGGGCTGGCTGCGCACACTTTTGTTCGTCGCAGTAAAACAGCCGGTTTCATCATAGAATTGTGCAGAATAAACATTGGTGTTTTTATATGCACACACAAGCACGCGCAGTCGTTTAGGGGGAACTCTTCAATCACACTTCATCTAACATAGCAATAAGAAATAGGCGTTTAAGCCACTCCCCAATGTTGCATTATCATCGCTGAATCATTCGCGATTAAGTGCGTGTGGGCAGTAACGCGTCACTCGTTGTGTCGTCTGGAAAAAGTCAATGAAGCATGAGAGAGCAAATGATCCTAGGCGAGAAAAATTCTCATCTTACCAACAAATTAGTCAGATATTCGAGCTCGCACCATTTTTTAAACCACCTATTGATGAATTACCTGACGTTGCGCAAGCGCGCGCACTGACGTCTCTACATTGAAACCACCAAACAAGCCGATTGGTCGACGCCCAGTGACAAAGGCGGTTCGGTCGATCGAGGCGGAGAGCACACACGGAAATCAGCTGACGACGATGGCAGCGGCTGGCGCGAGCTCGCCGTCCCAGCGTAAACACTCTCCGCTGCGCCATTCATAAAAACGAGATATGCGTGCCGCCTCAAACTTCCCTTTCGCATCTAGCCGCCCTCGCCACCCACCTCATTGCGCAGAGGAGGTGCCATTATTGCGTTTGTTCCTCGCTGGCGGCAAATGACGCTACGCGCGCACCAAACATCATGTACACACAAAGATGACGCCTCTTCGACGACGCAGAAGCGTTACTCTCTTCAGTTATGATCAAAGCACGACAACGATCAAAATACACTACAAATCGACACAGTGACGAGCAGAGAAAGAAGGGGGGGGGGCGATGAGACTACGTGGCAGGTCGGTCGTGGGCGAGCCATCCGGATCTCCATCGCTGCTCGCACTCGGCCGATCAGCCAAATATTTTCGCCCGCCTCTTTTATGACGCACCACGCACGCCCGCTCGATCGACTGACGACAGCATTAGCGTCGCTTCCTTCAAAGCGCCGTCGATAAGGAAACATCTGGACGAGGTAAAAAAGAACGCACCAAGTCCACTTCTGTCGCGCACCTGGCTGGTTCACTTTGCTTCGTTCCCGTCGTCGTGGGTCGCGAGTCAGCAGACCGGCTGCAATTGTAAACAAGTAGATTACAGCGAAAGTATTTCAATGTGCTGAAACATATTATGGCATGTGCATGCCTTGCGAGTGAAATCGATTCGATTATTCTCGAAATGCGCCTACATATGATGGATGGTTGGGTTGCGACTTTTGAATTGTAACCTTAAGTGTCAGTCGACAAACTGAAGGGGCGCTTGGGAATAGTCTACCGCGCATTGTATCGCGGATCGGGCAGAGAAGGTCAATTCACCCTATATTAGAGTGCTGCTTCTATATTTTTACTTATATCTGCTCTTGTATATAAACCACAGTTCAAAAAAAGCACCGCAATATAATTCGCTGACCAAAAAGGAAGCTTTCTCATTAGTATCTCCTGTGCACCCAGCTATGATCAAGTTAGCCGAGCAACAATGCACTATGATAATTAACATTGAAGAAAAAAGATACCTAATCGCAGCTGATTTCGCTCGACGTCGGAGACGAAAGCGCTGAGGCAGAAAGAAACGCCGAGGCGAATGGCCGCCGGAATCGACGATAATCCGCCCGGCCCTTCCGTCCTCGCCTCCACGTCGAACTGGCCGAGTTTATTTAGCGTTATAAATGGCGCCAGCAGCATCTCCCTGAAATCAGATCACTTTGTCCAAATGATCCGTACTAGAACGACGCATATCTTAGGGCTGACATTCTAATTTTATTCTAACTTGGATACCTTGGTCAGTTCTATGCATAGCGCAGGCTTAATAAATCGCAAGTTAAGATTAGTTGAGCATTGTCCCGTACTATATGACCAAGATGGTGTTGATAATGTTCACAAGATCAATATTTCACCTCTTTACTATTTGTTCAATGCAAACCTCTCGACTCGAACGCTATCGAAAATGGAACAATAGGAATATCAGAAGAGAGAAAGAGCTGTCTAGTCTGACAATATACAGTCTTCTCATAACAAAATTCAATAATTTCGTTCAACAACTGCTCTCTATGAGAACAGTTAAATATTAAGCGCAATCATCTAAATTTCCAAATGAACACAACGATGAGCCGAACCAGCTTGAGCATTTGCGCTGTACTCGACTAGCTCACATGAAATATTCTCCATATAAAAAGGATCGACTAAATCTCGCTGAGACGGATATAAAATATCTAACCGGGCCTGCAGTGAACGGACGGTGTCGATGCCGTGTCCATTGACAGTGTACTTGCCGGTACCGGCGTCGTGGATGGTGACGAAGGCGCGCGTCTTCTTCTTGCCTCCAAACGCCGTCGCGAAGCGTCGACCAGTCGTCGCGTCGATCTAAGGATCTCACAATGTTATCAGAGTTTCATTGTAGGACACTTGTACTGAGGAAACTCTTGTAAAAAGGTTCAACAATCAGATGAGTCATAATGGAAATGATCTCGTTACGAAAAAGGCTTTGCGGGGCTTGGATAGAGAGAGCGGGGCGCGTCCCTTGGAGATTCGAGGGATCATCAAAGCAAAATATGAATATCCCCTCTGAAAATTTCGCATTCAGCCCTTAGGTTAAAAGCGAATGGCTGCAGTTCGCAATTCCAGCCTGAAACGGCCATTGCGTCAAAACGGCATTGAACTGAGTAGCAAGGTAGAGGAACGCAACGTGAAGGAGCTCGGTTCCCAAGTTAAGTTTGCAAAGCAGTCGTATTTGTTCACCTCCACAACGGGCAAGAAAGATCCTTTCTGCTTCCCATCTGACTTGCCACCGCCCAGCATCTTGCGATATTTGAAGATAAAATCTCGCTCCATGTGCGCGAAGGGTATCGTCATCAAATTTTCCAACGCCGCAACTAGCTGTGCGTACTGAAAAAGGAGTCCAAATTGAAACGATAGCAATAGGAAACAATGATAACTTTCTTTTCCCTATTTCTAAGATAGCAACATGGATCTTGCAGATTTTTCTCATTCTTAAAACATTTCAAACTGCCTAAGTCTGTTACTATCTTGCAATCCACAGAGGATCGGCGATGATGATAAGCCGATGCTTCTTGATCTACTGCTGATAGATTATCGAATGATTAGAGAATAGTCGTCGATGCCAGTGAAGAAATATGACAAATTAAGGCACCCTATACGTGGAAAAACGAATCCTCGAAATTCTGAGCCTAAGCAAAATGCCACTCTGTCAGCGGCAAATTCGAGAGGTTGTGATAGACATGCCGATGCATTATATCATTTTCCAAAAGAGATGAATCACTTACCATTTCTTCAGTGATTTTTTCTCCCAAAATCTGCGAGAAAGATTCCATCGACACCCAAGTACTGCCAACTGAGATACTAAAAGTGATTGTTTGCAGAACCGTCATAATGTGTGTGAAAAAGAAAATTTAAGCCCTTTACATTTGCGAATCTTTGGGGGCCGATCCTTGCTTTCTTCTCACTTGATCTGCATGATCCATCAAAGCATCGGTCTTTCGAGCAATATCCTCAAAATGAACCAAGCTGAGTTTTAAAACAATGTCAATCTTTACAACAATAATCTCATGATACCAGACGCTATTATAGCATTTTATTCAAGTCGTGTTGTAAGCAATTGTCTAATATTCAAAGTATAAGAGACGAAAGAGATAGCTTGAAAAAGTATTTGCATCACAATATGTGCACCAAGTTAACCTGGAATTTAATTGTTTGTAGGACTTTGAGAATTCAAGGCCACTGCGTTATTATTCCCTCAGTTTGTAGACTTAAAAATTCCAACATAACTATTGTGAGAAACGCAACCAACTTTGTCCAGACTTTGCTTGTATCTGGATAAAGTTGCAAAATATCAAAGACAGACAACGCCAAAATGGACAAGGCTTTAACTACACCTATACATGGAAGAGTGGTATTGTTGCGAGTTCGAGAATGTCAAAATTTACCGTTAAGAGACGGTAGAAGTTTGGCCGCAAAGTGTAAAACAGAGAGTCAATCGGTCGACCGCTCTCGTCGAATTTCACAGCCGTCATGCTAGCGAATAACTGTTCCGGTGGCTTCATCACTGGACGGGCTCCAATGTCGAACAGACCAGACGGAAATAAGTACTGAATTGCACTAAAAAGGAAAGATTGGCAGTTATCCAATTTACGCCGATAATGATACACAAATGACATTAACGACAAAGCTCTCCATTATTTTCATGAGATATTACGCTAGTAGAGCTCAATGAAGTATTTTCGTCGACAACTTCATTTCGATTTCTAAGTAAAATTCAAATAAATATACATAATTCCATTTACGCGAGCAATTTTCGAAAAACATTCTAATTATAACAGGAACGGAAGATACAAACCGATTAATGTCGCGCTGCGTCATGTCGGCAACATCGACCCCCATGATGTTGGCGAGGTGGCGCTTGCCGAGGTCGAAGGTCGCTCGCTCCTTCTGCATCATAAGGTCCTTGGCTTGCGCCTGGGCCAGATACACCTTCATCGCGCGACTGATCTGCTCGCCTCGTTGACGCGGCCCCTCGCCGCTTCCAACTGGCACCACCGTCTCATGATCGTCAGAACTTGGAGTCGATGGGACAGTTGCTAACGTCTGCAAGCATTCAAAATTTAAACTCAACCGCTTGCGCTCTTCGTAGAGTTCATTTCGACGAATTCGAAATTACACGGCTTTACCGCAATTGTTGTTCCATAGATAATAAACACATTATTCAACGAACAGACATCTACAGATCAAAAGTTAATATAGCACGTTCGCTTAATGAATTAATACAGTCGCTGCTGTCGCCTCACTTATACCAAAATCTAAGAGAGTGAAGAGAATTAGACTATTTTCTCATGTTTGGCCTGAGACTGAAGTAAAGGCGCGTGAGCAAGCAGTTTCAACTTCTTTATGCCTAAACGAGGATATTTTTTTGAGAGTTGATATCACGACTGATGCAATGTTGTTCTGTATTTGTTAGAATGCATTCGACTACCGTTGGCATTCACGCCGTCTCTCTTTCGTTTGCACAAGACTTATTACGGGAAATGCAAACTGCAAGCAATCATCGTAGGCAGTGATCCAAATACCCAAACGAAATACTGCCGAACTTGGTCGCAAATTTGAAGAAGACATTCATTGCGTTATGAAGTTTCGTATTAAGCAATCTGAAATTTAGGAACCTACCGTTCGGCCACTTCCAGAAAACAGCAGACGTCCTGCAGCCAGAAGGTGGTTCGAAAACGAATTTCGTTGCAACATTTTTACATCAAGAAGAAAGCAATATAGTTTCAATAGATTTAGCACATTTATAACAAGTTTTCAGTCGAATTTATAAGCTTTAATTCGACTAGACTTGACCAGAAGATAAAATTTTCAGGCAGAAGTTAGTTTGTTTTACAGTATCTGACTTCTGGCTGCAGAGCATAGAGTTCACCGTGTTCCCTGTTGTTATCGTCGAGACGTTGAAAGCAATGTACGAATATTATAGTGTCAGTATTTAATTATGAAAATTTATTAACTTAAACAAAGTGCAAAATGAGTATCATTTCCTCACACCCCTAATACTATCGATCGACTTCTCGATTACGCTCAATGATCGCTTATCATGCAAACCTCCTTGTAAAACTTTTCGCGAAAGTGCAGGAAACGGAAAATGACATGCTTTTGCGCCGTTTCTCGAATAAACATGAAAGAAATCTTTAAGGATCTTCTCCTCCCTAAAAGGTGAACATTTTTAATCGAAAACAGATATATTGTGAGGTTGAGGTTTAACATGGTCGACACCAGTTTCAGTTTCCCGGCAGCCTCGCATAATTTATACGATAGTCGCGCCGAGTTCTCTCCTGTCTCCCAGAACTCCGTGTCGGTCACGATAATCTCGTTATTTCGTTGCCATTGTCTGGCTGACGGCCCTGTGCCGATCCGTGCTTGCTTGCTTGCTCGCGCTTTCAATCTATTTGAAGGGCATTTAGTTGCAACTGTGTAGCAAATGTGATCTACTGGATACAAATTCTTTTGAAAATTATACAACCTTTACTGTTACAAATAGAGAAGTAACCAAACCAAACTGATGCAATAAGAATAGAGCCTTACTTCAAGATGATTCAGCCTTAGCTCCTCTGATTAAGTCGCGAGTCGAAGGTTTCGGTATCAGTTTCGTCGGTCGCACTATAGTTGATAGGCAATAGCATAAGGTTGACACATATCATCTGTCCGGTGCGATCATGTATACGAGAGGTTGAACTGACTCATTGAATCAAATCGACAACGAATGCCGAAGGGCTCACTGCGCTTGTTTGCTTCCTTGTTGGGGTTATTGGTCGTTGAAAGCGTTGTGTTATTATGCCAATGTCAGTACTAGTAAAATGTCAACAAAAAAAGCAGATCGATAAGATAGTCGGTTCGGAGCGTTCGGAGTACTCGGGGGACTGTATCACGCTATAAATAAATGGGATCGGCGGTGCCAAAAACGCCATCCCCATGCAATGACGCTGCCGCCGCCCGCGGAATCGATGCAGCAATCAGAAATGGCAGGTGAACTAAGCCGAACACCCCCTTCGTAACCTCTGCCATGGTAACAACTGACTATAGTCGCCCGACCCACCTACCCTCACAACGTCATTTCAACCGTGCCTGGTGCATCCGATGTCTGGCTTGGCTAGACGCTCAGTGGTCAGTATTTTCATCGGTGCCATACAGAAAATCTCTCCACATTCTATTTTCGAGCATGTTTTCTTTCTCACCTGGCGGTCGCCTGTTAACGAATAATATATAGTTGTAGTAGCCAAATTACGCGCGAAAAACTGTATTTTGAATCATTTTGTGAAGGTGCGACGAATGTCCGAGTTTGAGTGCATATAACACGCCGATGGTATTTCACAAGTCGCTATTGCGAAAAAATGCACTCAAATAGGCCCAGTAACAACAACAACGAATATGCACAGAGACAGTGCAAACGCTGACGGAGTTAATTGATGATCACGATGCTCGGACACAGCCAGTTGAAAGAACATCGACTAGAACGCTTAATAGCAGGAGCGGCGCAGTATTGAAAACTTCAGTGAAGTAAAAATCGTCAGAAACTCGAAAGAGTGCAACAGTTAGCAGTTCCGAAACCGATATTATCAAGAAAGACGGTGATATATCTAAAGATTTTGAAATTAGTGGCACAATAGCTTGAGCGATCCTGGCGCCGCTCCTGCTTACTCGGCAATACAAGACCAGTTGTGGACAAAGTGACAATAGGAATCGCGACAAGCAAATGCACAGATACTGTAATTAAGGTTATTTTTTAATTCGACTAAGACATGACGCGTTCGGAGTTGAACTTTTGGGGGTTTTGTGATATGATTTTAAGAAACTTCTTTTAAAGTTCCCCCATCGCTTTCAGCCGAACAAATAGAGAATCAAGCGTTAATGACATGGCCATTAACACTGTGATGAGCTCTGTCATTTTGTTGCAAGAGATTAAAGACGGTAAGGTAGGGAAGGGAATGAATTCAGCGCTTTTTCCCAACAATGTCAACTACGTTTACGGTTACCGTAATTAATCTATATTATTTTTAAAAATATCGATCTTGCTTACTGAAAAATAATATGAGCTTATCTCGGTATCCGTCACCGCCGTTGCGAGCATTGTTTCTCAGCGCCGAATGCGGTGGCGTCAAACCCGAGGAAAAGTGCATTGACGTCGGATTAAAGATCAGATACGATCCGGTTCAGCCAAATTTATCCCCAAATGTTCGCTTCGAATACGTCAGTTCAGAGTGAATTAGTGCACCGATGAGTAGCCGAGATTGCGCAGCGCTTGAAGTCCGCTGGCGGTAATTGTGCCATGATTCTGGCTGAACGAGCCGAACATCATCTTGGGCGCGCCCAGACTCGGCTTGTTCACGTAGTTGGAGGGATAGGCGGCGATCACCTGGCCGTTCGTGCGCGGTCGGTCCGATCGCTCCACCACGTGCCCCTTCGACGCCGACCGTTGCATTCGGCTCTTTGGCTGCTCGACGGCGTACGGTGCCCCCTGATAGCCGATATCGTTGAAATCGCGCGAAAGTGGACGCAGGTGTTGATTGCGAGTATCGGCGCTTTTGGCTCGCTCTGCAATTAAAGAAAAAGCCATGAGAATCGTACCAGGCATTAAACTGACATGACAGCGCATCGCAAGCTACGAAGGGCGTGAGGGGATGCCGTACTATTGCTTTGTATCTCATCAATTTGGTGGGCGATCATTCATGGAAATAACAGAAAACCTGGCTGACTTCTACTTCTTAGCCAGTCAAGTCCGCCCTTTCGCAGAATATCTTCTCATTATATCGCATATTTCTTTTTATTTCCCACTTTTCAAAGCATGGAGCACCCACGGAAATTGTTATTTTAATTACTCAACGCAGCATAAGTGCCCCGACTAAGCCATTCGACCAGAACTCCAACTTAAATCCCCGTTCCTGTACAGAACTGGCTAAAGAGACTGAAAAAGCCAGAGACATTGATTCGTAGAGTCCCTTTCATTCTTGTTTCAAAAATCTTTGCTCGCAGGAGACCAAGTTATGATCGATAGCATGTGTTGGAGGTCAAAATCTCGCCCACTCTATATCGTGGATGGAGGGAATATTCATTCTGTATTACTGCTGGAAGAGGCGGGTCGAAGAGCTCTAACAACAACCGGCTCAGTTATACCATTGTTAAACAGAGCCTGTTTACATCAGTGTGTACCTCTCGGCTGTTGTGCCATAGGTCGAAAGCTGTCCCAGGCTTTGTGTCGACTCTGATTGGGATCGGGAATCGGCGGTCGGGCGTGGCCGTTCATAGGCTGTTTCTCATCAACTGATTTGCGTCTGGTAGATCGGGCTGTGTCAAAGTCGGTGTCGCTGCACTCGGACTCGGCGATGGGCGCCGATTTACGCGCTCGTACGCTCACCTTCTGCTGCACACTGTGCACCACTGGACGTTGAGGTGATGTAGATTGCGACGTCGGCTGCAATCATCATAGTTTCAATATGCAGTCACTATCGGTGTTAAGAATTTCGTCGCTGTTATCACTGCCTCGTCATTCGGGTTCATAAAATTACAATAAGATCAACATTTTAAACATCATCGTGCTTGCATAAGTGTTCACGATAAACGTGTTGATCGGGCTTTTTAGTTTTAAGATTATGAAATTGATAACAAAATTAGACGACTAGCACTTATAAAATTGATTACGGTACACATTAGGGAAAGGCGGGTGGAAAAGGTACGATGCGCAGTGCAATTACGCTTCGCAGCACTCAATCTTAAACGATACTCCACATGGTTCCGCCGCAATCGTCCCGTCAGATGCGGAACGAGCCGCGCCTAACCGTCTCACTCAATAACATCTGAGTGTTAAACGACTCGTAAGACTACGGTGCTATATCGATCGAGCACTTAATTATTGAAGGATACGCTTTGAATTCAGAGCTCATATTATTCGACCAACCGTCACAGTGCTATTTCTAACACATCTCACTCATAATTGGCCTATGCGAATTCGAGTTTTTTTGCTAGTTTCTATAGCGCTGCAAGCAAAAAGTTGCCATTTTCTGTATCATAGAAAACTTTGGTCTTTGAGCAACTAAGCTTCTATGGATCTTTAGGAGACCGTAGGCAAGAATGAAGCAATCCCTCAAATCGCTTAATTCGGCATAATTGTAAGTTTTTCGAAACCTTGTTGTTATTGGACGGCGGTTGCTGCTGCGGTGCGACAACGCCGTTATCGATGACCTCTCCATTTCGCACGCTGCCGTTGTTCCTCGGTCGCAAGACAGTGTCGTGCTGAATACGCCGGATATTGGTCTTCTTGTTGACGATTAGCTCGTAGAGGTTGTTGCGATAGTCGTCAATACTAAGTTGGATGTGGTCCGACAGCGTTAGCGTGACGTCATAGTTGAGCGCGGGCTCATCGGCCGGATTGTGAAACTGGTGGACATAGGGGTGGATGAGGCACTGTTCAACGGTCAGCCGTTTATGCGGAGCAAAAATGAGCAACCTGAAAAGGACGCTTGATTAAATTTGCACCTTACAATATAGAAGGTTTAATTTAGCGCCGCCGTAGTTGGTAAGGGCATTGCGAGTACGTGGCAAAATCGCATCAGCGCACTTCACTATGGCATAATGAGGGTCTGGGTGCGCCGGAAGTTTATAATTCTTCATGTGAAGTGAATATGGAATAAATGTTGACAGAACACGTGCTCATGACCGGATGTAATCGCGGGAGGCGTTCGGCCCATTTACCTTTGCTCTCCGACTCTCACTCAACTCAGCATGGCGGCGACACCCACGACAGATTGGTTTTTGCCTTACAGTTTAAGAATAAAGTTTCTACTTTAGACACTGAAGCTTTGACGATATGTGTATTTGGGAGGAGCCTAGCTCTTTTTACTCGCCTGAAAATACTTGGGTGGCGTGAATGGAACAGTTTCTTGACTTATTGCTTAACAATGGGTCGGTTCCATAATCGTTTCCTAAGTCATTCTTAAGTTATGCATTACTTAAACCCATTTTGAAGCATAGCGCTGGGTATCGCTATGAATTGCTTAACTTTAGGAAACGATTATGGAACCGGTCCAATGCTCAGGTTTTCCCTTCATCTTATCATCAAGTAGGCATCTCGGCTCAAATTATAAATTTCGCCATCGATGTCATTAAAAATATATGAAACAACGTTCAATAACTTCTTATGAACAGCCCTGTCAGCGTTGTCCCTTTCAGCCTCAACTTTTACCTTAGAATCAAGTCCATGGCATGCAGAGGCGGATTGGGAATGACTAATTCGAGCGGCTTTCGTGGTCGCAGCGCCATTTTGTCCAAAACAGACCCGGCATAGTGAGAACCAATGCTATCGATGTCGGCCTGAAAAAAGCAAAGCTTTAAGGCGACACGGCAACCAACCAATTGTGTTGCAATAGTACAAAGTAAATGAGGGCGGTCGCTTCATTAAAACCATAGTAACGAAGTTTTAGTAGTCCTTAAAAAAGACAACACTGCCCTGAGCAGGAAAGAATCATTGACTCTCAAAGGAAAAGAAATGAGTCAATTTCGCGATCCAGGATAGAAAACCATAGAGGAAGTAAGCGGGTAGCAGTCCATAAAACTGTACCCTCAATTTAACGAATAAACAAATAGTAGACAGTACTTTGCTCGGCCGAGGAATAGTGTTCATGATGCGTTCGATTTGATTAATAGTAGAGGTGCCGGGAAAGAGCGCTTTGCCGAGCAACATTTCACCGAGAATGCAGCCCAGACTCCACATATCAACGCCCTTTGTGTAGCGCTTGGCAGCCAACAGAATCTCTGGGGCCCGGTACCATCGCGTCGCGACGTACTCGGTCAACTCGGGTAAATTCTGCCCCTCCGGATAGTCTTCCAACTGAAATGAAATTCTGACAGTTTATCTACCACTCTACTAAAGGTTTATTTACTAGAAGCGAATAAATTATTAATTCAATCGATTGACGTTTATTGATTGTATGCAAATTTTGCCATTCATTTTCATTCATAATTTACAGCTTTATTCAAAATTTTCTGTGCTTTCAAAGATTAAACTGCAAAAATCATGAGAAAAGCGAGAAATAGTCAATTTCATCAAAATTCTGCTCCATTATGCTAGAGATGGCGTTCAACACGCAATTCGAGCAGCTAAACACAAAAATGAGTCCTCGCTTTGCTCCTCTCTCAGGTGTGCTCTCAAGCATGCGTGTCAAAGAAACCTTTGCGTCGAATAGGAAAAGTCAATCAATTTGAGGTAAACAAAAAGTTCTTATTTGATATTTAAAGCATATTTATGCCAAATTTAAGCTTGAGTTTTGAAGTTTCGGTAAATTTACTGCAATTCAAACATTTCAAGTCTTCGGTACGCTGCCCTTTATATTTAGATCTCTTTGCTTCAAAGATTGATTCCGTACCGAACTGAGTGATCTGGCTAGACCGAAATCTGCCAACTTGACGCGACAATCCGCGTCTAGCAGAACGTTGGACGGCTTCAAATCTCGATGGAGGACATTGCCAGTGTGCAAAAATTTAACGGCGCGAAACAGCTGACACATAATGTACTGCTTGTGAATATCCTTGAGAATATTGCCCTTTTTAATCACGTTGTGAAGATCAGTGTCCATATACTCGAACACCAGATAGATGTCTCTGGAAATGATTGCGTGCGTTTTAGATTTATACAACAGTGACTCTTCATCTCGTACGACATAGGGACATTTCGTATGAATATCGGTCTCCGTTGTTGAAAAATCAAAAAGGACGATGATGATTTCCTCGTTCTTTCATAACCAATTGGTCTCAGTTTAACCAAATTTCTCCTAACGAACTGTGATGACAATGCAGAAATATAATTACATTTTCACATTTTTAGTTTACATGGTTTTATGAAATTGGCTCATAAGAGTGGCTTTATTGCGACTGCCGTAACTGATTACTTGGGCTATAAGGAGGATTGGAAATCACTCCTCCTCAAAATTAGATCTCCTCCTCATTCCCTCCTCGAAACTTGTCATCTTCAAATTATAGTCTCTCTGTCTCAGATTAGAATTTGAGCCCCGGCTGAACATACTATCGTTCTACTTCCTTGCGTAGACGGTGTGATGACCCCCAAAAAGATTATAGTAACGAATAAAAAGATGTTATTTACTTGTCATTGTTGGCCTTAAGGATGTTGTAAAGTTTGATGATGTTAGGGTGTCGACCAAATTCTTGAAGAAACATAATTTCGCGAAACGTCCGTTGCGCATCGGTCTGATTGCGAAATGCGTCGAAAATCTTTTTAAGCGCGACAATATCCTTTGTCCGCTTATCGACAGCCTTCCAAACGATTCCATAGGCGCCTTTGCCCAACCTTTTGTTGATCTCGTACTTTTCGGTCACATGGCCGTCCAAGTCTTCCGTCATTGCCGGCCTAAAAATCGGATTCGCTAGCATTAGGGGAGTCTGCTAATCTAATTTTAAGCAGCATAGTACCAAGTGCAATTCACTTATATGAGCTTGAGACAAAGGAATGAATGAGGGGTTTAGTGGTCGATTGAGTTTGGCGAATAATTGTAATCTACAACATTTTGATTCATTTTCGCCAAGTCACGAGTCTTTTTTTGCATGGCTATCCCCAACACATTACAAGATGGGCATATTTTTCGCCGCGCGGTACACACAAAATACAGTTGGCGGGCTAGTCCTTTACGCACTGCTGTGGCAGTTTCGGTAAACTTAACATCCCCTTTGCTTCTCAGTGTCTCTTCCGTTTAGGAACAACGTCGCATTTCCATTCATTTGTCATTCATTTTACGAAGCCTCTGAACAATGGAGGAGAATCAAGACAAAACCTGGAGCGCTGCCAGTTGTCATTCTTTAGCTTCAGTTCTACAAGTACATACTTCCGAACGGAACTACATGTCTGAGTGGAACGCCGGCGATACAGCAACCGCCACGCTCACACTAAACTAAACGCCACCTGGTCTGCCAGCGGTCTTTAAGCAGCGGCGGCGACCTTGACGGCAGATCGCTTAAATCACAAAAAACGGCGACCCGGCCAAAATTGACGCAGAACATATTGGACTAGACCCGACCGGACGACCGTCGGTGACACGTGGGACAAGCGAGAGCCCACCCAGAGATTAATAGTGGCGAAAACAAATGCGTAGAAGGACTTACACGGTTCCGCTATGAATGCGTGATCGCGATCGGGGTGGATAGAGGGCACAGTGGTCGAAGGGGTCTCGGATGGTGGTCGACGACGATTAGCGCTGCGTCGACCGACGCGCAACTCAGCTCGGCGCCGAGGCGGACACAGACGGGCGCCGGTCGGCCCGCAGAGCTACCGCAGCAGCGTGCTCTGTTGCCGGGACGACGGTCTGCCCGTCGGTCTCACCGTCGCGTCCGAGCGCAACGCTGCATCATACGAAGTATCGACTAAATTGGCCACAAACAAGCGTCCCTCGACGACGTCCGACCCGACCCCTTTCGGCTGGTCATTGTCGCCGACTGGACACGTCCGATTGGGCAGTGGTGCACTCGAGCTTTTTCGGCTCTCTATGCACTCCAAATGGACGGCTACCGTATTCTCTTCGGGACTCGGGTCGCTGAGCAACATTATGCAGATGAGAGAGCGCTCAGCTAAAGCGCGCGGATTGTGTCTATATTTGAAAGCACTCTGCTGCTCCTGCCGGGGGTAGCACTGAACCAATACTACCGCGATTCTGCATTCTAAATAGCAATAACGTATTTTTTGATGCGGAATATTTGATATGCATGCTAAGCATTGCAGCAGTGTCCAACATGAAAGTACAAGGATCAAATCAGCGAAAAGTAAGCGGCACGTGAATCAAGCGGAAATGTCACGTTGGCACGTTACACTCTGATCCAATGTTATTCAAACACGAATCGACTCACGATCGACACGCAAAAAAACCGATGACGTCGCGCATTTTGTATAGTTCGATCGATATTCTCTCCCACAAAAAGATGCCCTGAGTAACTGCACTCCTTTAGTGCCCATAATCAATAGCTTTCTCTGTCTCTCTTTCGAGCACAGTTTTGCAACCTGGGTGATCCGAAATTTCCTTTCAATGAAAAAGCGTCTGAAAAATTTCTACTAACCGAACGAATTTCTTGAGCCGATCGAGTGAGCTGCTTCGTTGTTGCGCTCGACGAACGGACACAGGCACAACGGTGATGCTGGTGAGCCTCGATGCTATGACACTCATACGCGACTGCTGTTGCTGCTTCGCGAAGCGAAGGGAGTCGAGCCGGCGCGTCGAGCCTACGGTCCGGTCGATGCACACGTGATCACCAATCACCATCGTCATCAAGCACTCCAGGAATTCGCGGAAAGTCGCACGCGCTCATGCGCTCGGAGCCACCCCCAGTAACGCTTATTTGCGTTGTCACACGAACGTCAGCCTTCGAGCCAAAATGAGCAATGTTCATAAAAGCTCGAGCATCTGCCGCATTTTGCAACTAGGCGTGATATGGGACACAAATAAAAACGATAAAAAAGCAGCATTTAGCATTTATCATGCACCACCCGTAGCACTTGTACACTTATTTAAACCTCATTATCTTTCACTTTGACTAATTTCCCGCTATTTCTGTCTCGAAAGTGCCATCTCTTGCGCGTCCAACCTACTTTAGAACGCGAGGCAAGCGAACGATACCTCCCAAGTAATGTTCGCCTTAACGCCAAATTAGCGTCAGCCTTGACTACAGAGCAATTACGTCACGTTTATATAGGAGTGAAAACGCAAATTTCGTCAGCGGAGCATTAAGATGACATGAAACATTGTCATTCTCTCCATTGTATCTTCGTTAACTTTGTAGAGGGCATATCGCCAATGACTGCATAGTAGGGAGTCTATCACGACGTCATGATGTAGAGGTTTGTGACGTTAATGAGCAAGAAGTCGTTCAGTAGATAGGTACATTTATTGTCCTCAAAGTGCATATAATTTAGTTTAATTGCTATTGCATATGATTGTTGGAGTTTGGTAGAACGACAGACTTGTAACCTGCTAATAGCAATGTCACATCATTGGCATCTCAAGTGGTTCTCAGTGCTCTGATTGATAGGAATTTTCGATTATTGGCTGTCGCATTTGACGACTCCTGTTGCGGCGATCTTATGGAAAACTGCTGCGATGCGGTTGCTTCCGTTTTTCACCTATAAAACATCCATTGTTAATATTATTGCGGCAGCATGAAATGCTTTGCAAATCGAAATTATGGCATGGTGATGTAGAATGAATACACATTATCAATCAGGCAACAGAATGAAATAACTTTTGAAAGCAAAAACAGATCTCGAAAAGTTTGAACTAAAAATCAGTTGAATGGGCAACTGATAGATTAATATTGGTTTAATCGAAAACCATAGAAATAAGATGGAAACGGCAGAGCGGACTCGTGGCAATCAGGTAGTATAGGAGATAGACTGTGTGTGTAAGATATCGTTTTGAAACGTCAAACTGTACTCACCGGTGTTGAACATGACGTACAGTACAAGTCTTTCCACTGATCAGCAGTGTCTTTCAAAAGCGAAATGGCCAGACTGAGGGCGTACTTCAGCGAGAGATCAAGGCCATTTTTGGAAAAGGCGATGTCGACCAGCGACTGTTGTACTGAATGACAAATGTTTAACTATTTTGATATGCCATAGAAAAATTTGGGCTTGAAAACAAGAGCGACTCTCATTCGCATTTCGTAGCCTTGAACTGTTTGAACCCTAAATGTATTCGTGCAAAATCTCTGATTTTTTCACAATCAAGATAATTGGTTCTCTTCAATATTTCCACTTAATTAGCGAACAAATATCAAGTTCCCAGATCAGTATAAGGCACGCGTAACGTTTGCGCATGACTAAAGAGAAGACGTAGACAGGGCGACAGAGGGGCGCCCTTTGATTATCCGTTATGAAACTTTGATCCCCTCTGTATAAGTCGCGCTCTCCTCAACATTTGAGTCTTAGCAACGCTCCTCTATTCGAGGCATTAATAATATCTCAGCGCCATTGACTTATCGTCAGTTCTGATTTCGAGCAGTCGCGCTATTGATAAAACGAACCCGAAGGAAACTATCAATTTTTCTCACCTGCAGTATTTGCTTTGTCGAATGCGGCCTGCGGAAAAGGCGCATTGCTGACAGCGAAGCACTGCTTGTACTGCTCAGCAAATCCTCCAGACAGAAGTCCGGTCTTGACCTCCTCGAAGTTGTTCAATAGATCTTTCAATCCGTTCACGCGCAGCTTAGTTGCGCTACACTTGCAAGCTGCTTCCTTTACACTGGTGAAGCGGGATTGGCAGGTGGGTGTCGGAAGGCTAAAATGATTGCGATCACCGAGACAGATATTTCATTTGATGAGTCACCGAGAGCCAATACAATACAGCGCAATCGGTTATAACGAGTATTCGCCTGTACCATTGATCTAAGGACCGCGATTGCCTGTAAATGAGCCCTCAAAGTTGCTTTTATCTTTCTCATGTAAGTAAGCTAACTAAACTAATTCTCGATATCTTTTTAAATAGTATCAGCGCAGTATGGTAACAGGAGTAATGATCCCGTCAGCATAAAGCGGCCGTGAATTCATCAAAGTGTCTTAATGCCGCCTTTGTACTCTGGCTGTGGTATGATATAATCCAAGTATTTAATTATTGGAAGCTTAAAAGATTGCTTAAAACATCAAAAGATTAAAAGATTCATTATTGAAAGCACAATAACAACAGTAATTCTGAGAATTATCGAACAGCACGTTCAATGCCGTATAAAACCTCTATCGTTATTTATAATATTTGGAACTTCAGTTATTTCCAATCACGCAAATTATTTATATACCGCATGATGTATTTTTAAACTTGTACATTTATGAAATGTAGGCAATCTTCTCCAAACTATTATACATCTTTGTGGGCTTCTTTCTTTCTGAGATATTGCGAGTACACTTACTGATTTTTAGCGCATTGGTCTCTGACGTTGCAGGCGCCGTCGATATTTTCCGCTTCGACACCTTTTACGCAATGAATTATGCGCTTAGTTAGAGCGAAGTCATTTTTACACGCTGCGCATTTGATCACTGAGTGACGAGTCAACATTTGATGGAAGAACGTTTCCTTGCTGAAATGAGCTTGCAATTATCATGAAGGCCTACTTTAAGGGGCCTTTGCTACTGACATTTGCTGCAACTTGAAGGAATAGAGACCGGGTATAGGCGGCATGGAGAAGGTCGACAATGTTTCTCCTCCGAATTCCCGAATACAGTCTTCTGATTTCTTTCTAGCCAGTTCCTAAAAGAACGTGTTATATCTATTATCATAGTTAGAAATCTAATCCATTTTGTGAAATGGATACACCGGAGTTCAATAAATTATACAATGATCAAACTTTGAGAATTGAAGTCAAATGAATGCTAATGAACTTGAGTCAATTGGTTTCATTCGACTTCGTGCAGAGATATTTAACAGTACTTTGAAATAGTCAGTCATGCAATGCTGAACAGCCTCAGGAGTTTGAGATACGAGGTCGAAGAAGAGGTCGAGCCGAGCAGCCCATTCTGGGTTCAAAAACACATTTATGGCTTGCTGCTGGTCGAAGTTCGGTGCGGCACATCCGTTTCTGAAATCAACTCTTGTTTTAACAGTAAGAATGTGTATATCTGCACTGCAACTGAAGAATAGCCGCTTGGTTAGGGACAGTTGGTCGAGGTACAGTCAGTGATGTGATGCCCCCATTGGCCGGTCTCATCTTTAATTGGTCGCTTAAAGAATAGTTGAAATATTTTTGCCATATTTTATGAATGAACCCCCCATGTAGCCGTAGAGATCCCTCTCCAAACGACCGCTGACCAGGCAGCAAATATGTAACCTAGAGAATTTGGCGATGAACTATAGCCGTGCACTCCAGCAACGGCGGGACGTTAACTGAATGTTGGAATACTTGTAGTATTATTTGCTGCCTATTGCTGCTGACTGACCGAACAATCGGCAGGGTGAAGGACCTGAGAAAGTTGGATGGATGGGCTAATTTCAACTTTAACAGCTTCCAAGTACTAGAGATATCGCATGCAGCATTCCATACTTCGTGAAACACTGCTGAATTCTACTGCTCGCCGTTCCAGACGTTTCAGTGAGAATATCGCTGAAGCGATTCTCAAGATCTCCGACGACGCATCCCAGAAGTGACGAGAATGGCTGCAGACAGACGTCGGATGCACCTTGGCATAGAGCAAGCTAAAATGCGCTGCTGACTAACATTTTAGTGAGAATGATAGATGGCCGCTGTTTGGTTGTACAGTGGAATTCACTTATAACGGTTTCGGTTATACCGGAAATTTCTGTCAGTCCCTCGCATACCGGTATAAATGACTTTTACTGTATAAGGTAAACTGTATAAATCAGCTACGATATGTGCATTGGATGATGAAATTTTTGAACAATCGTAAAAACACGGTGAAAACAAGAACATGCTGTAAAGTATCAGCGTGGTCGCTGTAATATTGCTTGAGTTGTTAAAGAAACAAAGCGACTCAGGTCTTTTTTCATTCTTCTTGTATTATTGTGAACCGGTGACCGGTTGTTCTGCTGATGTCAGCAGATAATTGATGCAAAGTATTTGTTATAAAACGGTTTGTTAGTTGGTAGCGCAGTTTAATCAGACTGCCTCTGGATATAATTTAAAACAAGTTTTTACCGTTGATCATCAATTACAATCAATTTCATAGAACGATATTTAGAAATGAGTAAAAATATTCTTTGACGAAGGAAGAGCGCAATGGAACATACTACTGCGGTTAGAAGGGCGGTGGCTGCGACTAAACTGCTGAAGTTTTTCATTTCGCAGGTCAGAAGGTTCGTTAAGACAATCGGCGGAGACGAACGACGAACGACGATCGGGAAATCGGAATCCGACGGATTGCCGTCGGCTGCCACCGTTTCCGCCTTATAACTTACGAGTTGCGTAAACTTGTTCTCCGATTATCGATGAGGCCGTCTCCGGACGCGCGCCGCAATAACAAATGGCCCCAGACAGTCTGTCAGTATTTTAGGACGATGATGTAAAAAAGTTGCCAAACTACATTATCTGTTTTCTTTTTCTTACATATTAAGTGTGGAGTTGTGAGTTGACGATGCGTGAGGGACAATTAATAACATACTTATGGCTTGGAAACGAGGTGAGCAAAGTAAGGACTGGCGTCTACTCACTATACTACGTCTAAGTTAATCATCGCAGCAAGTAGCGATTTATTTTAACGTTGAAGAAGGAAGGGGGGCGAAAATAGTCCAAAGAAGATTGCTCTTTCTTTTCAGCCAAACAGACAGAGAAATAAAGTTCTAGGTAAAGAGTTTTTCGGACGACAGCAGGCTTTGCTCCATTTCACAATTTTTCTATCATTAAATAAGAAACGGAGATTGCATCCGGTTTAACTGCTCCAAAGTTGACAATTAATTAGTGTATAAAAACATTATTCCTCCCCAATACCAATATTTTTTTACTATTTCGAATACCTTCTTTATGGAATACGTGACCTAGAACAGTACACTGACGTTGAAGAAGTTTTCCACAGATGAATATTATCTAACTCAGCTGCTTTCGTGTTGAGATAGATGCTCAACAACAATAATGGTTCCCGAAGCAGTTGCTGCTACACTCAGATTTATTTCTGATCAGTCTACGCAGTGTTTTAATTCAGAATACCAATTGCTCTTCTACTTTCACAGAACCAAATTCAAGTATTTCCTGATATATTGTCAACATCACTGAAAATGTCAATTAATTTTAATCTGTGAGCAGTTTCGTTAAAATATTGCATTGTAATGAGTCATCAAAGATATTTGAAATATTGTGATCGCATTTTCCCGGTCATTTGACCTATTGCTGCAAGGTGTTTTTAAGTAGATGATATGGTGAATGATGCGCGAAACCAAAACACGGATATTAATTATTTCCTGCCGCTTTTGATTGCTCGGTTTGTTGTCAGTCGAGACATGGAGGATGTTTGTTGATGTTTGTTAAAAATCTAGGATGTGTAATGTTTACAGGATGTTTGTTGAAAATCTCCGTTTCTTATGTGGTTAATGACCCAAAATATTGTTTATTGAATTACAATGATTCAACGAAATATGATAAATACGTTAATTTTGGACAACTGAAAGTTATAAGCACCCTCCGTGATTGATTAACCATTGAGCGGCTTCATTTCCACCCCCCCCCCCCCCCCCCAAATACTGTTATCAAGGTAAAGAATAACGATTGTTTGTGACAAAAACACTGACTCTTTCCATTCAGCTTTGAATACTTGTACTCAAGTTGTGTCGGTAAACGACAGAAACAGCTAGCACTGAAATTTCAATCAAAATGAGCCGGTCGGCTACTTTCGTTGCCTTCAACTGATACTTCAGCAAGCCAGCTAAATGTCTCCGTTCACTTTAACCTATTTATTCACAATGCTTGGCCTCGCGCTTGACACCGGGCCATATAACGATGTTTCGGCGGTTGGTGGGTCAGTCGGCGATCGAAGAATTCATTTCGAATATACCTTTGAATACGCGTTGACCTACGCGGACTGAGCTGCGCCATAAGTACACTGAAGAACTCGAAAAGAATGCAAAGTGGGCGCGGAGAATCCGGTCGAAGACTGGCGGGCGATATCGGCGCGGAGCAGCAATGAGCAGAGCAAAAGTGGACGATGCTGAAATCGCTGGATCAAACGCGAAGGCCGCCGTCTCTTTCCGCCTCCGTTGTGTGATGGCGACCGATTGAGACAACCGATCGACAATACGGGGGGACGGACGGCGCCCGCAGTTAACCCAAATTTATCAGCAGCCCTTGGTGCGTTCTTATCCGTGGCTGGAAACTGAGAATCGACTGGATAGAATGGAATGCCGTCGACGGCCGGTCTGACGGCCGATTCGGCCAGCGCCCAGTCGCGGGCAGGTAAAGGCCATCACCAATACGCGGACGGCCGCGGCCGTTTCGAAAGTGAACGTTGATAGGCGCTTCGGACCGACAGCGCCACCAATCGTTTTCCATCACGGACGACGGCCCGTTCGCCTTGATCCAAACATCCCGTTCAGACCGGCGCGTGCGGCGTCCACCATTGTCCGACCGACGTCGGTATGTTCCGCGTCTTTCAATGATCCCCGTCGTAGATCCAAAGATACTGTCTGTTGCGGTCAGCACCAGCTCCACTCTTTACGCCGCCATCTGTCCGCTCTACCAAAGCACTCTTATTATGTGTTTGTATTTTCCGCGCTCCGACATCCTACCGTAGCTCAGTGGCGGTGTGAAATTAATTTCGGTACGTCGCTTCCGTTTCTCCTATTTCCTGGTACGATGACGACTGTGCAAATGCTTTGTTTTTTTGTATATGGCTTATACATGTTAGATGACATTTATCCCTGCTAGAGGGGAGCCATCCTCAACATTCAGTAGCGTAAGCCTATATCGCAAAAATTGTGCTGAAACATTTGTTAGCTTATTAGCTGTAAAGCGTTACACTCTGGTGAAGCGTCACTGTGCTCACTACTCAATCCGCAGCATTTCATTCGTCGTCGTCGGCTTTATTAATTGATCAAAAAGGAAGTCGAGTTGCTGAGAACAGTTTGAAATGGAAATATAAAATCGAGCAGTTTTCTGTGCTATTAAGTGAAATGGCGGTGGCTATGTTTGATGTGCTTGTGTAGCGTTAGCTGAAGCAGACACTGGAATGACTTTTTCTCCGTCGCCTCTGCTTTTATGAATTGATGTGATTTTTGTTTTTTTATTTGCGTTTCTCTTTCACTTCATACCTGTCGCGCTGACTGGGGACTGGAAATCTCAGAGTGAATAAATATTCCAGTTATGTGGAAGACGGATGGAGGATTGAAGAACAATAGTTGTTTAATAATTTGTAAACTTTCAGCGGTGACGCGCAAGGAAAAGTAAATCGTATATCCGGTGGCCGTTTGACAACTTCTTGGATTCCGCGAGAAGCAGCAGCCACTCGAGTGCGCAGTCGAGCACAGTTGGAGCCGGTAAATACACGTCTAGTTTTTCCTCATGCTGATCGTCCAGATTTCTTGCGCGTTGACGTTGAAATTTCTTGAGTTTTGTTTGTCGCGGGCGCTTCTGGAAATCGGCTTAAAGCGTAGGATTCCGAGCAGTGGGCGTTAGTACGCGTACATTTTGTGGAAGCCACTCGTAATTTAGCTTGATGGTGCAAGCGCTCAAGTCTATTGCGTGAGTTGCTGTTTCGTTGCTTTGGAGGTTTACTTCAAATAGAGTAGATGGGGGGTGAGTAGAGAGATGCGATGAAAGCCCTATGTTCTCCCCCACTTCTCTCTCCTTTAGCAAAGCAGATACTCGAGGAAGTTCCTCTGCAACTGCATTTTGACAAATTGTATCGTTCAACATTTTTGTGCTATCTTGATGCGCGTTGAAAGTTTTGCTATCATTTGCAAATTTAACAATACATTCTGTTCCATTCTCTGCACTGTAGCGTGACTGAATGGCGAGCAAACTTTATTTGAAAGTCTCTGTTCGCGCAAATGACGTGTTCTCTAAAATGGTCAGCGCCGAGTTGTACTTGGCATGGATTAGTCATTTCGGTTCTATGATCGATGTGGACGTTCATTATAGGAAGTCACTTTGGTTCTTTGATCTATGTGGACATTACAAAATAGGAAGTAGACGGATATATAGTGAGAGGCGCGGGTAAAGTGGTACGCTGGTCGGTCAGTCGAGGTAGGAACGAGTGACATCAACTTGGCGCTGGAAGATCGGCTTTCCGGTTGATCGGCGATGCATCCTTCCTTTCGCCGTGACTCAAAAGAATCGTCATTCGACACTTTTTTCGTCTCGCCTGGTCGCTGAGTGTTGCGTGTCTTCGCGTTAAATCGGGAAGAAATATAACAGGATTCTCCGAGTAGGAGAGGGAGTGTCTGCGCGTTTGTGTCTATGAAACCTAATCCTAACCTCCGCTGACGAGGGTCATATAAGGAAAAGGAACTCGTTGGAAACGGTCGTTTAGTTAGGCTGAATCGTCCGTAGAAGGCCGATGATCGTACGAGACGAACATAGGCGCGTAAATCCACGTAGTGGTGCGGATTATTCCGATATCGGTGGTGTCCTCGGGCTCTCTTTGGGCAGTCTGAGAAAGAGAGAGAGAGCGAGAAAGAGAGAGAGAGAGAAAGAGAGAGAGAGGCGTACTGTCGCTTTCGCCGGTCGGCGGAATGTCGGCGTGTCGCCAACGGGCTGCGCAGCTCCGCCGCCCTTGGTGCAGCCCTGGGCGGCACTTCGGGTTGCGCGTCTTGCCGTCTGATCGCCGTCTATCATCTGCCCCGCCGTCGAGTCGGCTGGCACGCGTCCAGCGATCGTCCACGATGGTTCGGTGCATTCCTTAGGGGTTCGACTTTGGCGAGGACGAAGCGAAAGCTTGAAAATGATGTCATAGGTTGCAGCCCGACGTCTTTTTATGTATAGGCAGTGCTCGAGAGCGACGCAGATTGAGTGAAAATTCTGTATTTCGCAATTTGGGGCACTATTACTTTCCCCAAGCTAAAAATCTGCGCGAAATGAAACCGAAGCAAGCGAAACATGTGTTTGAAACCAGTTTTGCGTTGTAACCAGTTCGAGTTATGGGATAGTGTCCTCGAACGCGACCGAATTGAGCGGCGAATGGCGGACGATTGATGCGTCTGATGGGCGATTCGAAGACGCGATGATTGGCTTGAAAGCGGCGATGCGGTGGCCGACGGCCGGGTAGTGACCAGTCGCGGGGTGGTCAGCGTTGTCTGAGTTGGGTTATTGGGACAATTCATGGACTACTTGACTTGGGCGGGTATTACAACAGGTCGGGTGGCGGGCGTGTGGTGGCGCAGGCGGCGGCATCGACGGGCGACTCGTTCCGCCGTCCCCCCAGAAACGTCGTCGTCGACGGCGCGCACGAGCGATCGCGCCGGCAGTCGTCTGCGTGATCGGCCGTCGATTCGTCGCCGCGCGTGCGCGCTCTCGGCTGCAGCTGTTTGCGGGCCGTCCCTCCGTCCGGTCGATTCGGTGCTCTGTGGACACTTTGGAGACGACGATGACCCTATTGTTATTGCGCCGCCGCTTTGAAGAAGTGCGCAGCCAATCATAATTGGCTTGCTTCTCGTGCGTTAGCGAGAAATGCGCTTGGTGGTCGCGCGCAGCAGCAGGACACTGACGTCACTGTTTGGACGGCATTGTCGTCTTGGTCTTAGTTCGTCGCGCATTCCGGTTGCTGCACAGCGGTTGTCTATCCGGCCGGATCAAGAAGCATAGCGCCGGCTGTGTGCGGCTTCTTCGACGGCCGGTTGTTAGCGCTCGGCGCGCCACGCTCCGTGCGCCACACTCCGTGTCAGTGTGTTTGTGTGTTTGTGTTTGATTTGGTGGGAGCGGAATAAGCAGCAGCGCGTTGTCGGTCGAACGACTTGTACGCTTTTGTGGGCGGCGTCGTCTCCGCTTGGCGCTCAGGCGCGCTCTCCGAACTCGGCCACTGTCTCCCGGGGCGCAGCCCTAACTTTGGGCCTTATTCAGCGTCGCCGACGTCAATTGCTTCACGCTCGGATTATTATTCTGCAGACGTCGTCGCTGACCGACCAGTGACAACAAACGAGCAGCCGGCGGAGCCCCTTGTCGGTAGTCGTTGTCGTCGCCTTCGCCGAGCCGACCCCGCTCGGTGGACATTGTGAGGCGAGCGGCGGCGGCTTTCGAGCGGCCCGATGGGGCGCAGCATCGGCTGGTTCGACGCCTTCCGAGACAATGGAGGCCCAACATGGTACGGCGACAATCGGACGCCCGTCGTCGTCGACACCGGCACCTTCGCCATCGTCGCCGTCTTCTCCATCTTCCTGCTCGCCTTCCTCATCATTATGCCCGGCATTCGACGGCAGGTATGTTCGCTTTTCTATTCGATTCGGCATTATATTTCTCGCCTATCTACGTAGAAGGGGGAGGGGGGTGGTGTAGGGTCGGCGGCCTCAAATCATGAGTGCGATATCGATATATTCGTTATTAACGCAAAATTGGCACCATTCCTTGTCACTATTTCATTTGGGACACAATTTCGGCAGCGATATGGTGCGGTGTAAATACTTCGAGATTCGAGTCGCTCGACGCCTCTAAGCGGCTAGAAGCTACCGCTCAGTATTGTCAAAGCCTATTCATAGGGTCGCTAGAAGTGGTCGGTCAGTGTGGCAAAATGCGTGATCGTTCGTGCGCGCCGATTCGCAACTTGTAAACCGCTGAAGACGGTCTCTCGAGATGGACATTGGCGACCGATGGGGGGGGGAGGACTTCCTTGCTCATCGATCAATATCCGTTTGGTATCGATCAACACCCTGGAGCGGCGGGCCACCGCAGGACGTCACCCGGCGATCCTTCGGCGTCGCACATTTTCAGGCATCGATGTCGCGCGTGTGTAATGGCGAGCGTCAGTAGTGCGCGTTGGGGGCGGCGGTTTCTATTGGAAATTCGTGCCCCCGATGATCCGATCTTGCCACCTGTGCCTATCCGTCAGTCCCATCTGCCCGCTCTCCGACCGTGTTCATTTTTCGGTTAATCACCGCTCTTCTTTTTTTTAGCGACTTAGCAGTTTCGTCTCCGTCGTTCTCACCCTTCTCGTCGGCGCTACCTTACTAGGTAACACTTCCAAACTACTTTATCTTCGTTTTTCATCCACCGGTTTGTGTTATCGGTTATGCGCGTTGTTGTCGATGTTATTTTGCTCGTAGAAAGCGAAGCATGAAAGACCGGTAATGGCGATCGCGGCGCGAAGTACAATTATCGATATAATCGATGATTTATGACGGAAGGCGTTGATTTAATTTGGGAGACGCAAAGTGTGTGAGCAGACGCCTAGTTTTGTTGCAAGTAGGAAGAGCGCCAAACGTCGTCTTTCGGCATTTCGGTGGGGGGGGGGATATTTATCGCCTTCGCTTCTCAATGATTGTTAGAGATGCGATTGTGCGCGTAAGGTCGGGCCGAATGCGAGTAAAGTGACTGAATGCGATGCGATGGTTCGCCGCCGTCGGCAACCGCGACTGAGTGCGGTGAGTGTCGGGTCGCAGGCGGAACGGATGTGACCACCGGGAACGTGTCTATTTTCTCCGACCGGAAAACTACACGGTCGCGTAATGTCGCGTCATTTTGGGTGATGGGAACCGAATGACCGATGACCGACCATTATTTACTCATTTCGTTTACGGTCGTCGACGATTGTCCGAAAATCGAATAGAGTGATGCAAATTAAGGATGGGGGGGAAGCATAGCTTCTTGGTGTTTTTGCGAGAGACGGCAGTAGAGCGGTTGTTCTGGAGATGGAGGGCGCGCATTTCACGTTTGTTTGCACCCCTGTGTTGTCCTTGCAGAAAGACTGTAGACAAAGTTGGGAGAGGCCAAAAGAGCCGGAGATAGCGGGCGTCCTTGGTGCTACGTTCACGTGCGCAATGCATCTTTGATCCGCATACCGCGCGAGTTGCAGACTTGTGTTATTCTATAAGAGCGAACGACACCAATGCTCGAGTTTGTTGCAAAACAACAGGGGGCATCAATGTACAACTATTGTAATGGACGCATATTATGCGCCGAGTCCGGTTGCGAATAGACGCTGCAAGTAGCAGCCTCTTACTCGTAATGTGGGCGCTCTGTTTTGCTGCATTGTTTTCGCAGTTATCAGCGTGCTAGTGCGTATGCAAATATATATTGCAGTCTGCATTCATCACCCTTGCTGGCACGAGGGCGAAGTGCGCATCTATTCGACATACAGAGCTTTCACCGCCGACCGGATGGACGCCGTTTTGGGCGTTCGAGTTGGTCTCAAGTACGTCAACATCACCCTCTCAAGTCAGTTCGTTTGTACTCTTACTGACAATAATTGTGTGTGGCATAATTTTGTCGCCCGTGTGCCTATGTCTGTCAGCCAATTCCCATCCCCACTTTTTACTTTTCAATGGGATGACGTAACTGGATTCCATCATCTGAAATCGCGCCCATGAACGCTGGATATGCAAATTTTACGTTTATAAATGCTTTTCTATTTTAAAATTTTTGCAATTTTTTCGCATTTCGCATAGATTATGCAAAACGTTGTTTGCGGGGGCGTTCATAGAGCAGCAGTAGCAGCAGCATATAGAGGGTGTTATTTTTTAATCGAGTAATATTGAACAGCGCTGTAAATTTATAACGCAAAAAAGCGCTATAAATGACGTTACGGCTGTTATTACGGCCGAGCGAACATCGGAGAAAGAGAAAAGAAAACGTTTACATTGGCGCGTGTTTGACGTCCGCGAGCGTCGCTTGTGGGAACGCGCGCGCGTTCTCCTGGGGCCTGTTTCACACAAATGTTGCATGCGCATCACGAATGAAAATCGACAGTTCCTCGTCTGTATGTGTTTTAACAATTTTTGATCTCTGCTCGCAAAATTATGAAATTACGATTAGAACTGTGTTTATAATAATATTAATTCATGCGTGGAAATGGATATGATTGACGGCAATAGCATTGGCAGCGAGCGAATAGCAATGAGGGACGTGTCGTGCAGAAATATCCGGGGCGGCGATGACGGCGATGTACTCACTCCGCAATAGTTATCTGGCTGTCTTTGCAGCCACCGCCGTCACCAAAATGTCCTCAATGAAGATCGGTTATAATTGTATTGCTGCGAAGCTGTTTTGCAGTATTTAATTTTTTCAACTCCGAGAAGTGTGCACACGCGCGCTAGCTAGTTTTGGAGAATTAGTGGGCGGTTTCGCGTTCTCACTCTCCGTATTTAATCTGGTGGCGATGGCGTTTCTCCCTCGGGTGCAGCAGGCGAAGTAAAGCGAATAGAAAAATGTTGTCGCCTTCCACGAATGACGTGAGAGCGGGGTGTGTTTTGATTGTCGGAAAGTGAAGGGCGATTCGTTGTGGCCTGCGGCGGACGCCCGCCGCCATGCGCGTCGCCGCCGACTGTTGAAGCACGTCCCCATGGGCCGACCGGTCCGGCCAGTTCTCTCCATCACTCTTTCCTTTCTTTGCTACGACTGGGCCGAGGTCTCCGCCTCTTTTCCTCTCCGAAACACTCGGGCATCGAGAGCCGCCCTCAATGCGCTAGGCTTAATGCATAGAAAAAGTGTTGGCCTCAGTAGAGCAAACTTTTAGAGCCGTTACAGTGCTATGATTGTGACGATAGGTAGAGGATTACTACGAGCGAGTGTGGGACCTGATCGTTTTTTGCGGAATTTTACGCTGCATTCTCGAATTGATGTTCTCTGGTTGTGTTTTGCGACTGGCGCAAACGTCATTGAGCCAAAAGCTCGACCTGCGTTCGCGGGCGGGCGAGCGAACGGATGCGGCCACTCGGGCGCTGTTTTTGGTGGCAAAGCCGATTGGAAAGTGGGCTAGTGGGGGCGACTGATGCGTATGCGTCGGACTGGCCGGTTATAGTGACGCTTGTTTGATTGTCGGGCGACCGCGAACAAATGTTGATTGATTCGATCCCCACGCTGCGTGCGATTTTCATTCGCACAATTTGGTATTTTTGACACTGGGTTTATTTCGATTGGCTTGGNGCCGCGAACAAATGTTGATTGATTCGATCCCCACGCTGCGTGCGATTTTCATTCGCACAATTTGGTATTTTTGACACTGGGTTTATTTCGATTGGCTTGGAGGGTTGCGCAGAAGATCGGCGAACAATTTCAATTTCTATCGGTGCTATTTTCGGCTGCGAACGTGAATTTTGCCACGAATCTTTACAGTGCAGTTGGCGAAGTGGGAAAGTTATTTTGGAACTTGTTGTTAACTGAACATGATTACATTACTGTTGACTAGCGAGGTTTGACACTGATAAAGGCATGATAAGACAATGATAAATGTAGCGATTGCTGCAGCTGCATGATTGCGAGAACATTAGGGAACACGCAAGAAAGAAAGATGGGATGGGTGCTGGTTGACGCATTGCATTCATTGAGCAAGTGAGGCGAACACCGATCATATCACCCTCTATTTGTTGCAGGCGCTCCACCACCGTCTTCGGCGGTCGACGATGATGAAGCAGTGCGGCGTCGGCGGCTTCACGACGTCTATCGCGACCTCAACTTCAATGAACGCTTTCGATTTACAGAAGGTACACTAATTTGTACTCAAACATTTATCATTGAAAAGGAAAAACTGAGACTGAATTAGGCCCGCAGCTCCAATGACAAAAGGGCATGATTGTGTCATATATCGCACGCAGTACGCCATTTATTTTTCACGGCGCAGTCAGGCACGAGGGTATTTGCAACGAAAAGCGACGCTTTGCACCGTATTCCTCCTCCTGACCGAACAATTGCGACTATACGGCGAGTGGCGCGTTGTTACTCAATGGAGCATACTTTATAGTTCAGGAAGAGACGAGTAAAACTTGCCATTAAAGTTATGCTAGCAATTAGGAAGTGAATCGTCGAGAGAGTGTTCCAAGTTCCGGCTGTAGTAAAAAGTTATTGCAAATTGAAATAAGGTGTGTTGATCTCTTTGATCATCGAACATAATACTTTCACCTCGCTGAAAAAGAGCTGGAGTATTGGCGATCGCTATCGTTATTCGCGATTTTTCTTTCGATATAAAAATGGAAATGGACTAATCGAATTTGACTAAGTAGGTGGGAGGTGAGCGAAGAACTACTGGTAAGATCCAGTTTGGTGGCATTTGTGCTAGTCGCCGTCGGGTAAGGAGTAGGCAACAACCGGCTGGTGCTCCGGTCCGTGTCCTCTGCTAGCGCGTGTGTTAGGTTTCGTCTCGCTCATCGGCGTAGAATGCGAAGAACGAGACGTGGGGTCTCTGACGACAGCGAGACGATCGCATGTTCTCTACGTCAGCCGCGATTTCCCGTCGGCGCTTCTCCGGTCCTTTAATCGTCGGGCGCCATCTTTACGCATGGTTTACGCAAAGAGACACTACGCGTGTACTTAGTTCAGACAGAGGTCGACGCGGGGCAGGTTTGTTTCGCGATCGCGACCAATGATGCGCAGTTTATCTCGATCGCTGATCGATTAGTTGCCATGTTTGCGACGCTTTTTCGCCCCTTTGTCCTGTCGGCGGCCCGATCAAGCTTTGTTTCTCAGCCCCACGTGCAATTGGACCTCGCCCAACGTTGCGAGGGAGCAACTTTGAAGGCGAAAGCGATGCCTAGACATAGAGATGCCGCATTGAGATTATTCGCACTCATGCAGAGACTAGTGTCCTGCCTATTGAGGCAAAACAGCAGGGAACGGCGAATGTGAGCGTTGGTTCTCCGCCGTATTTCTCGATAAGTAGCGGTACAACACAACGCAACACAACACAACGCAACGCAACACAACGCAGTGCAATGCAAGCATAAGCATTAATTCTGTCGGGATGAAAAATAAACTGACAACTTGTTTTGAAAAACAATAAATATACTATAACTTCCTTGTATTGCATGTGTACCATTTTTAACGATTGCAGTGAAGTCAATGGAACGGGAGTTGCACCATGCGTTGCACAAGGGCTTACCATATCCTATTCTCAAGGTGATCGAGTACCTCAGCGTTGACCGCGGCGGCTTTGTCTGGGGACGGCAGTACAGACTCGCCGGTTATTACGCCTGCATTTTGCTCTGGTATGTTTAGTTGTGTTTGTTGTAAAGTAGGTTTGGTTGACTGTTTGGCATGTGAGTGTTAATTTTAGAAGTTAGATTGCGATAGGAACAGGGCAAATTCTTTCGCTCCGCGCTTTTATGTTTAAAGCAAAGTGTGTTGTTTATAATTGCGAATGAGAAACTGGTAGCCGTCCATAGGAATTTTGTAATGTGTTGTTATTTTGGAATCGAACAACTTAGGCCGTCACGAAAAGACTACTGTTAGGCATTAAGGGAAGTTTGCTTTCATCAAAATTTGATAATTGATCGTTTGTGAGCGTCTTCGCTGAACGGCGATTTGTATTCCAATTATCAAACTGTCCTTCACATTGCGTAGCTGAAGTCCCGACCATTCTTTGATCGATCTACTCGATTTTTTATCATTCGCGATCTACAGTTGGTCGTAGTTGGAGACTGCTTATCTCGTGTTATTAACGATGGGGGTTGGGCGATGTTTTTTGCTCGCGCAACTTCGGCGTTGGGTGTTAACAAGAATCTAGTCGTGATGAGTTTCAATGTAGTAGTTGACAAATGTTGACGAGAATGCGTGACGTTTGTAGGTGAGAACCTCCTCGAATAGTATACGTGCGTGCGACGACGTACTAACGAACCCGAGGGAGAATCTAAACATTGTAGTAAAAAAGAGTGCGCGCCGGTTGCTGTTTTGCGCACGTACTGTTTTTTCATCCGTCAATTGTTTTACAAATGGTACATTAAAGTTCATTGCGCCGAATTCTTTGGGCGCCCAGTAATTTAAAGGCCTCTGCGTTATTTTGCGCGCGCTTGTCGTTCAACTGTTCCTGCGAACGACTTTGCGAAGAATTTTTGGCAAAAAGGGACCGTTTTTATGTTCGTTTGCGACGATTGGCGTTTCTCGGTTTATGTTTACGCATCGGGCAAAAACTTGTCGCCACACTTTTCACCCTTACCACTTCAGTTTTAATTAAAATGGACACATAGGGGGGAACGGTTCAAATGCCGGGTGGGGGGTTGACACTAGCGCGATTGTTCGTCTTTAGTCCTTTCGACCCATGCACAATATCACGCTTGCTGATTGTGCGGGCTGCGTCGATTGGTCGCAAAATGATTGCACGAGCACAATTGCACGCAAGCAGTTCGCAGGGCAGACCTCTCTCGCGCAATCACCGTATTAGCGAAGCTCGCGGCGCTCTGTGTGCATGTGCGTGCCGCCACTAAACCTCTTTAATATGGAGATGTGTGGCTGGTGGTTGCGTCGAATTATGCCTGCACCGTCTCGAAATAGTAGCAGTTTTGCGGGAGGGAGGGAGGGCTTTGTCGTCCTCAGCTATGCTCGAGTCAGAACGCGCAAGTGCGCATAGAGTGCGAAAATGGTCGCTGATCGAGTGAGCGGTCATGGGGAGTGGACTAATCGCTTGCTAAGAGATGCGCCCCGCCTCCCGTCGGTTCGATGTCAGTCGTATAAGATGACTGACAATGGATGGGTGACGAAGATGGCCCGTCGCCGACGGAAGAAGACGAAGAAGAGCGAAACTTGGGGTCGGTCGGTCGCCGGTCGCGAAGGGTCGTGTCATCAGTGTCAGATGTGGCGAGGAGTTGGAGGGTGTCGGCGCCCGTTGTGTAGCACGTGTTTTGTTCGTTTTCATCGGCGCGCGATTGAACGCGTCGGCGATTGATTCAGTGTTGTCGTCGGCCCAGATAGATGCGTAGTTGGGCAGAGTGCGCGTCCGTGCAGAAGTCGCCATCGCCGACCCAATTCGGCGCCATCGCGCACCCGTCGCTGGCCCGTCCCGTCCGAGCACCCGCCCCACAAAGTGTTCCCGCCGTGGCGCCTTGTCTTCTTCCGTCAAAATACAAGTGCATGATCCAGCCAGTTGTGTGTTGTTGCTGGCGCACTCACGACGACTGCGCATTCTATATGACGAATCGATTCGGTTTGATCCGCCTATCGTCGTCGTTCAGTCGCCGTCGGTCGGCGTCGCATCAATTTGACGACACGTACCAATCGTACGGCCCCACCATCAGGGGCGCGTTTCACTCAGTCGGATCAGACAACAATTCGTTTTTTATTTGAGAAACATGTAGCTGCATGTTTGTTTGCATGATAGCTCCTCCTCTTCCTCTACGCTGTCAGAGAGAGGGATATGCGCACTCTCAGGATTAGCAGTTCGATCAACTGGGTGCTTCATCAGTTGAAACTCCTTTCTAAATATTCGACATTTGGCCTTTTAGTGCGGCAGTGTTCAATGCTTAGCCTAAGACAAGATATATGCCAAGATAAAAGTTGCGATAAAAATAAGCAGCTTGAGCTACGCCTGCATTGGCGGTTACATTTCGATGACTCTCCGTAGCGAAATGATCGCAGTGCTCAAAAAACGGTTAAGCATACAAAATTGGATTTAAACTTAAAATCAGCACGTTTCACAGACAGAGCCAATTTATTTATATCCATTGCGATATCGTCTACGTTCATCGTTCAGTGGTTATACGATTGCTCGCTGTCAGTCGCTGTGTAGACTGGTTCTCCCTGGGTTGGCATTGTTTGCAAGCGTTATTGGCAAGAGTCTTGTTGACAATCAACGAAAAGAAAAGTGATAATTGCGAAAGTTTGCCGGGACACATTCCAATCAATCCAGTTTGCACTTGGGCAATAGAAATATTCGAGCAGTGAATCATGGAAATGACAGCGGGCGTATTAGATGGCACTGGTTCTTGCGTCAAGCTCTTTAAAAAGAAGCGAAGCGTTGAAGTGTTTAATAGTTGCCTGGAGGGAATTACGGAGAATGTCGTCATTCGTGTTTATAATTCCTAACTTCTGTCTCTCGACTAGTGTTTTCGTCCCCTTGTCCTCATTTTTTCTTCGATTCCACTATGTTTGTATTTTTGTCTAATGACTAACATGCGAGACTCATCTTTCGGTCTTCGGAGGGGGCGTTAACGAACAAATGGTGCGTCCGTTAGTTCATCCGATGCAAGGGGGTTGGTGGCTGGCGTTGAAAGCATATCATGTATGGTAGTTGCCGTACACAGCCGTTTTACTCGGTGCGCATGTGCGAGGATCAGTGACTGATTGCTTTTGAGTGCTATTTCTACTGCATTAATACATCCCCGTTGAATGCTCTTCAACTCTATCACATGCTCTATTAATGCCAACTGTAATTCTGTACGCAAGCGACATCGCTAATCATTCATCCTGTTTCAGGTTGGCGTTTGCATGCTGGTCGCTGCAAGTGCTGATGCTCTGCCTCGTGCCACACTACTTCGCGCGGACAGTCACCGCGGTGGGCGTGTGCACGTGGCTGGCCGACATCGTCTACTATGTGGCCTGTCCCAAGCAGCTCAGGATACGTTTCCCCGGCGCCGATGATCAAATGTCGGTGCTCGACTTTCATCTCGGCTGGTGCTTCTATTTGACTGCCGCCTCTGGTAAGTGTCCCTTTCTTTTCCCTCGCGACGTTAAGGGCCGCTGTCCTTAATTGTATAACGCCATTTTCGGTCTGTTTAGTGTTTCCCTCTAGCGCCAGATTCAGTCGATGTCTGTACAGTATTTTCTATAGTACAACGAAATCGCGAATGTATCACTGATTTTTATTGACCGCCTTCTCTCGCTTCCAGTGCATTACGTAATTTATGAAAAATTCCACAAAATTCTTCTTTTTTGCTATTTTAAGATTTTGGCTTTACTTTTCGTGCGCATAATTGACTGTGTTAGGTCGAAATTGCTAATTGTAATGCCAATTTTATAGCCCTTGGTCGATTGAACGATTCTTGTCAGCTGAAGCTATGAACGGTCTGATTTTGCCACTGACCTTTCATTTTGTTCCTCATGCTCCTTTGCTTCCGGAAAGCGCAGTTGAGCTGGCGGCTGTTATATCGAAAAATTTACTTTCGTTAAAACGAGCGTTTCTTCCTAATTGTGACCGCTGTTCCGTGTGGTGATTTCGTGTTAGTCGCGCCGCCAGCTCGACCCTTTTGACGCCACTAATCGTACCGTTGGCTTGATTCAGGTGCGGCATGTGTACTGTTCGGGTTGTTGGTTGGGCTGCTGGAAGCGAGGTCGCTGTATAAACTGACGACGTTTCTGCAAGCTGATTTTGACGAAGCGACGTCCTCTCCGGCGCGCGATCGGGACTGCAGCGACCGGCGGCAGCGTCGGCCGGGTGGAATGGACGACTTGGACGGGCTGCACTCCGCCGATCAGACGGACATAGATTTTCTCCCTCTGGCCGTGATGGCGTCGGAGGCGGCGACGTCGGGCGCCTTGGCCAGGCGCAAGTCGACCCCCGTTTTGACGAGGACGGTGGAGCCGGTCTGACGGACGACGACCTTAACGCGCTCCTCGTATTAATTCGCCTTCTTCCGCGCAGTCCGGCGATTTATTGACTGTCTTTCGCTTTCTACTTCCTTATCTCCCTACTTCTATTCATTTCTCATTCTCGAGTCGCGTAGTTCGACGTGCCTAGATTCTAAGTTTTTTTTGTTTCGCGTTCCTTCACGTCCTGCCATCATCTCCTGTTTTGTTGTTTCATGTTTTCCCACTTTTGGTATCGCACTTTGCAATGCGTTCGTTTTCGAGAAAAAAGATTAGGGTGTACTTAAACTAAGTAATGTGGCACATTATCTGCTAATCTTACAACGTGTCACGAATCGTAATGACAGTTTGGGTCAGACTCAAAGATTATCCGTATGTCCTCTATGTGGACGTTTTCGTGTGGATTTGTTATTTTGTTGCAGCTTTTTTATACTTCTGTAACAAAGTTATATGGAATTTATGCACAGAATCGGAGAAAGTCACCACAATTTCACACCCCATCAGATTTTCGTTGAACCATAAATTTCCTTACGATTGCCGGCGACAATTTGGAGCGCGTGTTCTTCGTAGCACGTCGTGGATGGATGATGCATCACGAGCTTGTCCGGAACCCGATACCCCACCCTTTCACAAGACTGACACTGTGAAACATACGGTAGTCGAGTTCAGTCTGACCCAGTCGAAGTGTAGCCGTAGTGTTGTCTTCTGATGAGGAAACTGTCAAGTTGTCATTTGACTGCCGTAACAACCCGATTTCGCTCAATTACGACTGTGTTTGTTACGCTGTGGGCGGCTGCTTACTCCTTTCTCGCTGAAAGTGCACAGGGTCTTGTATACTTCGATGCTTTCTAGCATGGGCCGTCGTGAATATCGGTTGACCTTTCTATCCGCTATTCAAAATCCCCCTTCGTGCCATACAAATTGAACCACATATATGTACATTTTGTGCTGCATTGTGGTGGGGCTTGATGCTGCACTTTCATCTAACTTTATTTTGATCGGCTCGTTTCATTCCACCACAACGATGAGATCATTCAAAAAGAATGTTGAGGGAATTTCCGGTGTCCCGCGGCCTTAACGCGAAATTAAATCGAATGCGGTGTAAAAGGAGAAAGAATTGTAGAGCGTAACGGAGCATTGAACCCTACCTTCTCCGAGACGTCTTGTAAATTATGAACAACCCCGTACGTCGCAGCAGCAGCCGCCACAGTGCAGTGAGCGCGGTATTTTTGTAATGGCCCGTCCGCTGTCAGCCCAACTGTTGCATTTGAGCAGTATTGGTGATCTACCTTGATGGCTCGCATTGATGTGTTATGTTTGGCGAGCGGCGGAGGCGGAACGTCGTGCTGCGTCGTTCGTGTCACTGATAGATGATTGTCGAATGTTGGGTATTCTTCGATCAGCTTGTGATCTGTTGGTTCGATGACGAGCCTTGTACACACCGAATCTGTTTTCTTCGCAAATTATACGAGCTCAGCGCCGAGTAAAATCAGACATTCATTTGTGCAAGTGTTTTATTACAAACAGCTTACAAAATAGTCACGAACACAGTGTCGACATTAAACCACGACTCGCACAAAGAGAATGGGGTTAAAGCCCAAATGTGAACACCTTTTTGAACACCTTTTTGAATATCGAACCAAAAATGACCCCGTTTTCGATTTCGTATTTTAACCGACGAATATTCAGACGCATGAAATGCTTGCCCTTGATCCTTTATGGCTGCAGTCTTCGTGTGAAATTCACATGTTTTAATGCAATGTTTTATCAATTGGATTTTGGATATACCTCTGGCGGAGTAATATGACGTGGAGAGATATCTTAAAAGTCGAACAAAACGAGTCTGAAATGATTGCACAAAGGTAAAGACATCCGATCGGGAATAAATGTTCCACCACTCTCGATCTCATTTTTTGATAGACTGTCTCGTGATCGTCGTCTCGTCTGAAAGGTCTAGACTGAATCACAGAGGGCAGAAGACGGGCGCTCATTGTTGTGTTTCAGCATGAAAATTTTCCTACTTAAACTTGTAATGTGATCATAATAGTATTGTTTTGGAAAATAGATGAACCGTAAAAAGCGTACGTGCATCTTCCAACTATACCGTACTTTGACGAGGACAGTGATAGACCTGTGATGACACTGTTGATGACAAGGTCTCTTCTAAAAACTCGCAAATTTTACATTTATGAATAGATTAGCGAAAGCGACGAAACAGATTTCATATTAAAAACTTGCAGCAAATAATGCAATAGTATTCATAACAATTATGGGCGATGGCAAAGCAAACGAGCCTTGTCAGTCATCTCATACGTACAAGAAGAACATCCAAACATATCGCATCGATGCGTTCACGGGCCGATTTGTTCCAGATATTAATCGCGCGACTGAAAAAAAAATTCTGCGTAACACGACATTGAATGGGGACAATCGAATTAGACAATGCCAAGACAATGATTGAGCAAAAAGCTAATGAAAAAGGACAGATGAACCCCATCCCTTTATCGTTTCAAGGGTTTTATTCCATTATAGTTGGAATAATATTTGTGTCAAACAAATAACACGCATCAATGCTATACTTGCGCATTCCTTGGCAAATCAAGTGCCACGTAAACAACAGGGTGTTCTTGAATTTTAACACGGTCAATTACTGGGATGTAAATCTACAATCCATCTAACACATCTGAGTGCAATACTAGTATACGAAAGAACTGACAGTGTACTGTCATGGTAGATTATTTTACTGACATCAGCGTATCCTTCTGGAACGAGATCACTAGACGTGTAATGGGTGCGCTGGTACTTGTCGGATACGATGAATATCTGCACACTTCAATGTCAGCCACCACACACACACCTGCAAGTCTTGGCACGATATCTGAACGAGTGCAGGAAAAGTACTGTACATTACCGTAGATCAAAACAAGTCATTGGAAGAAGAGAAGCAGACCGTTCGAGAGAATTCCGTAATTGCTTAGCAATTCACGGACTTTTGTCGAAGTCTCAAGTTTCGGGGATTTTTTTATTTTGATAAGCTATGTCTCCCAGCCTATTGCCGTACGAATCTGATCCACAGATATCCCCATTCTCAACGATAATCAGATCCACAGATTCAATGTGACAAATAATTGGAGCGAATGAATTCTAATTTTAACTTTGAACCGCTATTAGATCACTAGAGCGATTAATTTGTTAGACTTTGAGGATGCATGCCCTTTTCTTTCCTTCCCAAAATCACGTCAAGTTTAAAAAATCGAAATCAAAAGATTTAACTAGTCGAATCCGAATGATTCAAATGTGAACTATTCGGCGTCACATTTCATAAAAGATGTGAACTGCTTCTCCTTGAGTTTATTTTCTTGACTTAGACATTTTTCAAAATTCTAATCGGTATAAGATATTCAGACAAAGGCAGTTTCTGTTGCAGCGCGCTGCGAGTGGCTCCTATAATACGATGCTTGGTATCAACCAAGCCTATCAAGCTCTAGTCCTCTTCTACAAAATAAACGATTGGATACAAACACTATCTACGATCGTCCCTCGCCGATGTGGATACGTGCCTCGTGATCAGTAGCCAAATGTCGAGGTGTTGCTTAATTTTGAATAAATGCTACATCTTCATAACTTTGACCAGGCTTATTGATGTAATCGTTTAATTCGACGCTCGTTGAGCTTATGTAAGCATAGTGCCGTCCAAACATCGCAGACTTGCCATGTTTCTAAAGACTTGGCATTATTTAATGTTTGGTGACGTGGTCCAATGCTTTATCGTTATTAGTAGTTAATTTCAGGATGTTTGGTCGTTGCGCTTGTTACTTTACCGACAATTTCTTCGTTGTCGGTCTGGGACATGTTCGATTCGACGGGTCAGTAGAGAATTTCCTGCGATCCTACACGACCGTAAGTTTTTCTTTGGCAGTAATGATAGTATCACTGGAATCGCTCATTATGATGCCACACAAATTTTGATTATTAAATAGTTTTCACTTGATGGTGTCTGTGTTAATTAGTCTCAGGTCTGAGTTAAGTATGAAGGGAAAGTGTCAAAATGCCATAGTTTAAATGCGCTTCCGTCTCCTATTATGATCGCTTTGTAGAATTTTGAAGAGAGAAAAATTGAGGAACACAAGCTGTTTAGTGTATGGGGTTTCCGAGGATTGTGATAGCTTCCAATGTGATTTTTGCTGTTTTCAATAATGTAAGTGCTGAAAAACCGATCTTTGCACGCGAAATTTGTAAGCAGTTGAATTGATTCCGACATCTTTATCGTTGTATAACTTACGTTCCTATAATATGTATACATAACAGGGTCAGGCGATTGTGGTTCTGAGTATTCCTGTTCAAATACAGCACTGTGATCAATGTAATCGTCGCTTTCCTTTACAGGCCATAATTCAAGCGGGTTTATTACCTGATAACGTGATAACTACGGTTCAACGGGAATTGAGGAGAAGACGCGCTGATGCCAAGGACGTTGATGAAATCTCAGATTATATGGCTGACTATCAACACCTCCATCCTGATCTTTTGCAGCTTCGCGTAAGAGATTTGTCACAAATTTTCTGTGATATATTTTTTGAGTCTTTTTGCAGGATGAGCACTTGGCAGCCGAGTTTCTCGACTTGGAGCGCGATCCGTCACTTATTGAGTCGTATCGCATTTGTCACAGAGGTAACGGAGCTCGTCTTCTATTTTTTTGATAATATGAAAGTTTAGTAATATGGGCATTCCATTGTTTGCTTTATTGTGCATATTTTAGACTTTGAACTATTCCACTTTCCCATGTTTTCACTGGATTTCTGCGATCGTCTTTCGGCCGAAGTCGATGCCTTTTGCGCGAGCGGCCTAGCGCGCCGAAAGCCTAATACAATGAACAAACATGGTGTAAGTATGCAAAGCTCATTGCTACTTTTTAATTTGAAAAAGCTTCTTTATACAATTAATTGTCTAATTCAGTAAAGATACATTATCAATAAACTTGCTTCATTCTTTGATTGAAACTAAAATCAATAGTTTTGAAATTTGTTTTGCCTCCGGGCGAATGTGAACCATAGGGGGAGCAGTTGAAAAGATTTTGAAGAAATGCGTATATATCAGGTGATACTGGACGAGTTGGGAATGGAGCCGATGTTGGCGGAGCTTCGCCGGAGGCTGCAGCCATTGGCGAGTAGAGTCTTTGCCAAATGGTGCGCCGATGGACTCGACTCGCATCGCGTCTTCACCGTCAGCTACGCCACCGCAGCCGATGACCAGCAGAGTCTCGACGTCCACTTTGACAACGCCGAAGTCACTATCAATGCTGCGCTTAGTGAAGATACTTCTTACTCCGGCGGCGAAATTTTCTTCTGCAAGTTGATCGACGGTTTAACTGATCCACAGGTGAGTGTAGAGGATATTGGTTTTTCACGGGCTTCTGTGTCGTTTATTTGGACTAGTTTTTACTGATCGTTTTTACAATGATGCCAGTTTTATTGATCTAATCAATCGCATTCTTTATCTGGGCTACCTAATCACTTAGCCTGTCCGTTTGTACTTACATTCATTCAATTTTATCGTCAATACAACGCGTTAATAAAATAGCGAGCGTTTGCCGCAAGCCCCACGCACTGTTTAACGCTGCGTTTATACGATAGTATAATGTCATTGATAAGGAATGAAACAAAAAAGTACAAATGAGCAACAGAATATAAAGGTTATTCAATAAATGTGCTGATTGTTTCAGCAAACGACTTGCTACCCGCCAATTAGCCATCGTCGCGGTTGGGCAATACTGCATCGCGGTCGCCAGTTACACGGCGCGTTACCAATAACGTCTGGTCGACGTCTAAATATGATTGTGTGGATGCGTAGTTCCAAAGTGCGCAACCAACTCTGTCCCATGTGCGGCTCAAAGCCAAAAATTATCCCTGTAGCTAGTGGATATGGTGATGGTTTTACAATTCCTTCTGCTTCTGTATCGTCTTCATCGTCTCCTTCTTCTTCTGAAAATTTGGCTGTTGAACAACAGGATGGGGGATACGATGTTGTTGATGTTTGCAACGTGATTTAGGTGGTTTTATTTAGTTTTGACGTCGAGACTTCGACACAGTGCCGTAATTTATGGAGATCGTCATGTTAGGTCTCCCTAAACTATTTACTTCATATTTATGTTTTTCTCTGAATGGCTCTGAATTTTTATTCGCGAGCACCACTATGAAAAGGTCAGCTTTTGATGGTATCGGCATCGCTACCGTAGCTAGCTTATGAATAGAATAGGTGAATCTGTTGTATTTTTGCTTCGTATCATTACGATTCCTTCTCATGTTTTCTTTGTAAAAAGTGGTCAGCAATTCATTCTGTTGCAATGTCTTTCTCATAGATATGCGAGTTTGCGGCATATTTAATTAGCGCGCGTGGGTTGTGATGACAAAAATGTTTATGTTAGAGACAATAAATATTTGCAGAGGATGGCGAGCTGGAAGACAGATAAGGACGACGAGTCAAGGCAGTTACTCGACGATTCTGAGGATTTTTTCGGAGTGCAGTATATCCAGTCGACGCCGCGATCGTCAACTAAGGAATCGTCCGTCGAAGACGTCAAAGTCGTCGAGGCAGAAGCGCAGAGGCCAAGAAGACGTGGGAAACCGGCCGTTGATTCGGGCGGCGAATTTATTGACGAGCAGTTCTTCAGCGCCCTCAAATCTAATGAAGAAAGTCAAAGTTGCGATGGTGCTGATGAACAGGTTGGAGTCGACTCCGATTCTCCTGAAACACTAAGCGGTATGAATTCAATTTGACGTTGCAGCGTGTGCTCTTTAATGGATTATGGCAGAAGCGGCAGAAGTTTAGGCTATATTTATTACAGACAACTGCTCTTACGGCAGGCCGAATATTGACCATTGTAGAAGCAGTTATATTTTAAGTTTTTTGGTTACAAGAACAATTTCGTGTATGTGATCTTCTGATAGCTCGAAGATCTTCGCCTATTCAGGCACAATGAAAATTGTATTGTGATTAAGTGTCGCTAGAAACGGTTTTGACCCACAAAAAACAGTCAAAACTTCTTTAAAGGATACTACAGTATTGTTCAAACATGAGCGTATTACGAGCTTCCCTTTTACGAGTCTATTCTTTAAAAGCGTCGATCGTATTTTACAAGGGCAAATAAAATCTTTATATTTCAGGGAGCAATGAGCGTGAGCGCTTGTCGTCAGTCTTTGAAGAGCAATACTTTTCACAATTGTCGTCATCGTCGTCGGCGCGTCCTATGAGAAAAAGCGACTCGATCAGCACCGATGAATCACATTTAGAAGTAATTGCTCCTTCTGCGAGTCGGTCGTCGACGATCAGTGGTTCCGCCGATCGACTTAAACAGCCTGATTCAGGATACCCTGAAAGGTGGGTGCTGTAGCGTGATTCAGTAAAGTAATTGTTTGCTCCTTCATAATAATAACGTTAAAAAACACTCTACATTTGACTCCAAATTTGTGTCCTGCGACGATGAGAGCGAGCACTTTGATAACTGAACGCCGTTAGTAGATGTCATCGCAGATGAATTTTTTTACTCAGTGCATAGAGATGTTAATAGCGGTCAAATGCATACTGTAAACTGCGGAATAGACGCTCGAAAGCGACTGTACTCTCTTTGATTTCAGAACAACAAGCAGGCATTCGGACAAGTTGCAGTACGATGCAAAATCCGGACGTTACTTTGGTGCGTCTGAGTACGTTGAACCAGACGAGGCGACAGACGATGTCGAGCAGAGGAAAGATTTGGACGACCCGGATGAGTTCGACGAGTTCACAGCGAAGCATTTGGAGAAATTGCGTCAACTGTCCGCTCGCCCGCCGAAAGAACCGACGCGCCGACGACCCGAGCGCGCTATCGACCTCTTGGATAAGCTGGAAAAGGAGCATGAAACGAATCAGCTCAGGGAACTGCAGGGTAACGCAGAGTTTTAATGATGGAAAAGTGTAAAAATGAATATAATTTTGGAACATTTTTGGGCGTAAATAAATATTTTTATGCATCGACGGATGTACTTTCGCTTCAAGCCATTAAAGGCCATAACTGCGATTATTTATGATTAAGACGAGTAATCTAATTGATACGTTAAGGGGATTCGCCCTCAGCGCTCAGAGGTGACCCGCGCAATCAATATCGATAAATGTTGATGCGGCGGTAATTCGTCAAATTTCAGTGTATTCTTTTCAACATGCACTTAATCGTATCGCATCATTTCGATAATATTATCCTGGCATATTTCCATCAAAGAGCTTAACGATTTTCTATTTTCGTGCCTGACGTCACTGTTGATCCACTAGCCGACGTGCAAATATCTAATTTTTCATAATTCCGTAATCAAGTATAGCGAACTTGATATGTTAAGCAATTGAGGCGGCTCTCCTCGCTTGGCATTAATGTTTTAGACGAATAGGCAGCGTTCATCGCTGCTCGTTCGATCCTTCCTCTAATTCTCCTTTGTGTTCCTTTCAGCTAAGGATGTTGATGGCAGTTTGGCGAGTCTGCACGCGATTACTTCGTTAATCGACCCCGTTTGGAAGATGACTCCTAATGAATTGACTCAAATGATGCTGAAAAGAGTTCTCTACAATGATCGTGAGGATCTTTTGTTTGACTGTAATTTGGTTGTTCGAAGCGCGTTTAGTTAGCATGACAGTCCCTTTTTTGATCAGAACAGCTTGTCAGGGACAGACGAATATTTTTCTCGTATTTGCGCATTTTTATGGCATTTTATCAGCAAATGCGCTAATACGAGATGAACTGTGTTTTGTGTGCCAAACGATGGCGCATCATCGAACGCAATCTTAGAAGTTTAACATCCGTTAAGTTGCACAACTTTATACGTAACATTTTAGATGACCTAGTTGCCTTCGATAAGCCGTACGGCATGTGCTATGCGGGCGCACCGAAAGACCAGGCTCAGCTGGATCGGATATTACCTTCTCTGCAGAAGGTGGTCGCTCCCCAGTCGGAACGCTTGTATGTCGTCAAACCGCTTGAGAAACACGTCACTGGTCCGGTTCTTTTTGCCAAGTTAGTTTTCTTCATTTATTAATGACAATTTGTTGAGACAGACATCACTGTAAAGTTGGGTTCAAGAGCGAAGATCGTTTTATTCTACTACTCACAATTCAGCTCAGAGCGAATTCGTTTTAAATCCGTCGAAATGCGTGATGAGTAATATTTTGGTAGCTGTAAAGATCGATGTGCGCTACCTATTGCAAGTTACATTTTTTACAGCGACCTCATTACATAAATAATATCGGAAATGGTCTCAATTGATATATTTGAATATAGTTGACTGTATTAGATGCCGCCTAACCGTATTGTACGTTGATTGCTCGGTTACCACGATGTTCCCCCTCATTCAGGAACAAACTGCTGCAGTCGGAGCTGTTGGGAATGTATCGCGAAGGCCGAGTGACGCAGGTATACAACTGCATAACCAAATCCGTGCCTGATCCGCGGGAAGGACGTATTGCCATTCCTCTGTCCATCTACATGAAAAATGGCGATATTAAGGTAATTTACACGGTTTGCTTTATTCCTTGAATATTCTCCTCATTGATTGACAGGTATAAAGAATGATTTTTTCCTGTCATAATAAAGTTGATTTAGCCTTTGGTGTTCTAGTTTATTATTTTGGAGTCGATTGCCAAATATTGATTCAGGGAATCGAGACAGAAATAGTGATACTATCATATATTGGATTAAAATAATGATGTGTTGCGAAATTTAATTATCTGAAGTATAAAACGTCTATATTGTAATATTTCGTAGAATGATCGCTCATGATTATGATCATGAACAGTATTCGTTGTGTCGCATATAAGACTACAGTAGTTTCTTTCTGCAGATGAAGCCGAGCACTGGCCCAGCGGCAGCTCTACAAGCGGCGGCCGAATCGCAAGGCAGCAAGGGGAAACGGAGTGAATCTCGACACCATTGCATGGTGAACACCGACTATCGCGTTGTGCGCGATGGCAAAATGTGCGCTCTGGTCGAATGCCGCGTGGCAAATGGTACGGTATTCGCTGTTAACCGCCCCAAGGGCATCTTTGGGCAATTTGAATGACGAAAAGCCCAAGTCTATCTTGATTTGGTTGCTTTCGCTTCTTTATAATTTGTGAATAATTTTCAGATGTGACGCATCAAGTGCGCTCGCATTTTGGTTTCGGCATCGACTGTCCTATTCTCGGCGATGCCAAATACACTCACCTCTTCAAGAGACTGCCACAGCGACTCCCACCACCGGTGCTTCAGATGCTCGGCATTCGTGGCGCCAAATCTCGCGAACTGCCGATGTTTCTGCACTTGAGAAGAGTAATTGAGTTTATTGTTTTTGGGCCACCGGAGGCACCCTCTACACGATTTGCTCGTGCATCTGTCTGTTCACCCACCCCACCTTTATCGGCTGTTGATATTGTTAAAAATATAGCGCAAAATTGCAGCCCACCCAGTTTTGCGCTCTGCAGGATTTTCACTGTAATATATTTAAAACACAAAGCTTCGCGAGCCGCTTACAAGTTTCAGTTTTCTAAAATGGGGAGGAGCAAGTGACATATTGATGATAGTTGATATTGAAATTTTTGGACGATATTTTTCATACATTTAAAATCTATTTTCAGGTGTTATTACCAGAAATCGCTGATGGAAAGAATATCTTCATCGAAGCTCCTCTGCCTCGCTTTTTCCGCTTTACAATGAACAAATTGCGATTGTTTATTAAATGAGACATTAGCGTGTGATTTTGAAAGTTATTGAAGTTTTAAAATGTTTGGAACGATCATCGGATTGTCTAAAATTACGTTGTTGTGCCGTTGATTGTTTGCTCAAATACAGTAAAAAAAGCACTCATTTGGCGTTTGTTCAATACAGAAGTATGTGCGATCTGTTAGCGCAACGCATTTGAGAAATGCGTATTTTTTGCTTCGAACCAATGACCATTGCTGCTGTAGAGTATGAATTGAGTTGATACTGATCCTAACTATAATGCTTATCAGAAGAGATGAACTTTATGAGCAACAGTTGTGATTCGTTGCGCCTTTCGTCTCTCTAAACGGGGATCAGTGTCTATTATAGCTATAGTTGAGCTGGACTGTTTGAACACGACTTGATCGAATGTACAGAATGGATATATTGCAAGAGGGGAGACCGCAGTATTGATATGATAACAACAATGAATAATGCGAGGAACTCGACGTCGATTTGTTAAGATGTAATGCTCTCTCTCTCTCTTCAATTATGCTAGCGATTTATAGCATGGAAGATTCTAACGAAATAGTGGAAGAAGCACCAAGTGATGATGGTGCTCTTGAAGTTCGTGTACGTATTGTTTACCTCGGCAAAGTACTTGATCGCCTCTCCCTGAAGGATCAGGGATGCTCTTCGAACGCGGACAGTTCCATTTCATCTCAAGTGATCAAATTGAAAATGCCCGGTGAATTATTCGAAATAGTGAATTACGAGTGGAATGTCGCGCCAGCATTTCGAAGACGAATGATTCGTGCTTTTGCCGACAAGGCTTCTGCGTCAAAATTCACTGTCAACATACGACTGACTTCGCTCGCTCCTTCTAAGGTTGATCACGCATGGTAGGGCAGGCTTTGGCTGTTTTTACTTGTAAATTTATATGAATAGTATCGGTAAATCTTCTTTGAGAGGTTTCAGCCTGAGGTGGACAGTGGGGTATCGCCACGGTTGCTCATCTCTCAGCAAATTGTTTAATGCGGTGGGAAGGTTGCCGGACCGAATGTGCCTCTTTACTCGACAGCTTATTACCACTTAATCGTTCAGTTTCCTTTTATTGTTTGTCGATAATATCTGGGGCATCTACGCTTAGGGCTGGAATTGGTTTATTATGCCAAATTGGAGAACATTTTACGATCCGGAATCAATATCAGTCTGTTCAAAAAATTGTGGATTCTTTTCAGGTGTGATCGAATTTCTCAGTTAATACTGCGCAATTTGGAGTTGGAGAAGCTGATGTGGACCCTGTCGACGCTGGGAGGCGCGTTCTCGGCGCTCGGAGAATACTCGCTGTCTTTTGTAAGTCAATTGCGATCATCACAGAACTGAAGTTCAACGAAGCCCTTTGAGGCAATCACAGAAAGGATAGCAAATATTCCGTTGTGACGTACGCGTTTTTCGAGGGATTTTCCTGCGCATGTCATCATAACTGACCAATAACTATAATTTCCAAAATTATACTCTATACTTAGTATTATGATTATACCAAACACTGCACGGAAACTCTTTTAGTTCCGGCGGAAACCATCAACCGCCGCCCATCTTTATCCTCACTACTGATGATTATTTTCGTCTCCCATTACAGGCTGATCGGGCAGCGCGAACCTCCGTTGAGCAATTGAACATCGCTCTGGAATTGGGCGATCCCATCCTCGTCTCCAGATGTAAGCTATACATTGCGCTCAGTCTGGCTCAGTTTGGACGATTGCGGCAAGCCGCTGAAATGGTCAGGTACGACTATTTTCTTTTTTCTCCCAGAATAGATCTCCGTTTTCAACTAAATGCGCTCACTATGAATAACACTCGCCTTTGGTGGACCACAGCTTTAGGCGACACTTGACGCTCTCTTAATTTTATATTGAAATTTTACTTAAAGTGCGGTGGAAACATAAAAAACAACGGCACAATATTCGCTATAAATGATCCATGGCGATAACTGCTATGGCGATTAATCGCTTATATGAACAAGGGTGATAATAGGCCCACTGCGTTTCATAAAGGGCAGATACCTCATACATCACAATATCGCGCAATGTCTTTTACTATAATCACATTTAACGATGAAAAATGAGATATCCTGAGCACTTTCGCCGTAAAAATGACCTCCGCTCAATTTTATGAATAGCACGACAAGTTTGTTCCCGTAAAACTCAGCGACAGCAAATACTAAACGATATCGTGATGTGACGGTAAAAGCTGTTGTGGATTTGTGCTTTTTCAAATGTGTTGGTTGAGGTGAATTTGAGAGGCGGCGGTTTGTTGTTGTTTTCTTAGGCACTATGCCACCCCGTCAGCGACCACAAACAAACAGTCGTGCCGGGGATTGTTTGTGCTCGTCTGACGGCGAAAAAAGTGGTGGATTTGTTGCTTTGACCGGTCGACGGAAATTTTGTTGATTCTGCTGTCCAATCACACTAAAATGTAATGGCACCCTTTTTACATTCTTTTGTACACACTATCACCATACACACCTTTATTGACAAATTTACGGTTGATTTAATGATCTATTTCGGATTATTTTGCACTTTTCGCCTTGTATAGTGTGACTACGAACAACTTGGAATGTCTTCGTTGGGAACGGAGGCTGCGACTGTTAATCGATAAATAACAGTTCTTATCGCTTTGCTCTAATTTGTCAAAATATAAGCAGCATACTGCGTAGTGCTGCTGTTTCGCATTGCAAAATCATCCCCGCTTCAGGGTGCAGCACAAGAAAGCGATGGAGTTGCGAAGCGAGCTGCTGCGACGGTGCTGTCTGGGCATCTGGGCCAAACTTCGTCAAGTTCGAGCTGCTCGTAGACGCAACTCGAAGGATCTTTCGCTCGATCAGGCTGCTCAGCATCAGCAATAACGAACACCAATAAAACAACTTTGCTTCAATTCGAACATTATTTAACATGAGTTTGGTTTGCGTAACTATTGTATTCCAACCGTGCGTTTCACAAAATCAACGATGGGCCATATGGCGATTTACTAAGTCAGTTCGCATTAACTTTAGCAGTTATGATATTGCATTTGTTCTGTGCGCTATGCGCTCTGAATTTTGCTAATTTAAGCAACGCTCACGGTTGGATTGTGATAGTTTTCCAAATTCTGGCTCAAATAAAGCTGTGAGATGCCGGCGATCGACGACGATGAGATGGGGCTAATGATTTTGTTATTTTGCGCACTTATTGCACTGTGAGATGTTCTATCGAAGGCGTAAATGAAACGACAGGTAGCGTGGCTGTCAAAAACTGGTCAACGACTTCGTTGTTTGTGTGTAAAAGCCTTGGCTTTTGAAGATGCTGCTTATTGTACGAAGCAGTTCAGTGTAAGAATGTAAATTGACAATTGCGTATTGACTTTATAGTGTTTGCGTGGGAGAGTCGCACCGCGTGATCATTCCACGAGTACCGTAATCGACGAGGCTGCACAATAATGACGTTGCGCATCAGAGGAGGATTCCTGAATCTGTTTATTGCACCGCGAGGCGAGATATTCTAGCGAAGGCGGAAATAAAATACAAACAACAGCTCGAAAGTGTAAAGAAAGTAGCAATAATCAAAATACAGTCATCGCGAACGGTTTAATGACGCGAATTCGTCTCGGGACGCAGCGCCGAGACGATCAATAAAATGAAATGGCCATAGCGAGAACTTTGTCAATTCCAAAAGACCACGCGAGGAAGGTAGATATGATATGAACAAAGTAAGAACAAGTTTGGTACAGTGACGGGCGGGAACTTTAAATGGAGTATTCTTGGGCACATCGGAGAGACAGGTAAGTCGGGCACTAAGCGTTCTATCGATCATTCAAAGAACGACAGAAGAGGGGAGCCTGCGGTCGACTTAGGAGCACTTCTTGCACGCAGCGGTAAGAGCATATATGTGAACCAGACATGATCATCTTAAAACCGATCGAACCATTCCAAATTGCCCACTGCCTAATACGCGAGGGCGTTCCTTTCGAGAATCAATTGCACCGAACCAGCAGTGGCTACTGTCCAGCGATTGGCGGTACACTACGAAACTTTCTGGCAGTACATACACAGTCGCCCTCGGGTCTAACTCTTATTAGGCAGGCGCATTCAATTTGTTGCAACTCCGTTTCAAGTGGTGCCCCCCACCCGATGCTCTCACCTGAGCGAAAAATTTCGAATAATCATTAAAGGAAGCCATTCCACTTCAGTATTACTTCGATTCCGATCGAGTTGGAGAAAAATCGTCAATGGCTTATGAGCTCGCTTAGTGAGAGAGAAGGCGCGTCCGCACGAAGGAGGAGCACTACGAGAATAATATGAGAGATTGAACAATATCATCCAATGTACATCACTAGCCAAACCCGGTCCGACCGACACCGGGACTTCAATCGGACGCCGGACTGCACTCTGGTGGTGATCACGTTTGAGAAAGAAGAGAGGCCACTCAGCAGTCCATATACAATAGAATACATTATTGCAACACATAAGCGACAGAGGAACGGGGAGAACGGTAGCGGTTCGGTCGACTTCCACAAAAAACAAACAGTAACCCAAGCCTTATAAGCGTGTATTTCTGATGTTTTCAACAAAATTAGAATTTCGGTGCTGTTCCGCGATTGGCTTGGTAGCCCAATCGGTTGGAGCACGTTAGTGAACGCTAAAGGTTGCGAGTTTGAGTTCGCTCGATGTAATTTCGTTCTCCCTCTACGCTTATAATATTATTTAACTGACATTGATCGTTAGACTTGGGCAAATGTTTGCACTAGTAGAAAAGACCAGAACCATTGCCGGTAAGGGCGAGATACATGGGTAGTGAGACGCAAGAGAACTGTTGCCCAATCACACGCACACTTTGTCGCAAGGCGAATCGCACGGATGCTCGGGGTCGAAGGCGTCCTTCGGCACTTCGACGAACTGATAAACGAGGCGCTGTCCGTCCACCTTTTGCAGAATTCCGCGCTGGTAGTAGTAACTGAAACAGGATTACGATAGATAGACGCTCATTTTTTCACATAAATTTGCGTTATTTCGACGATTTAGATGGACTATGATAAATGCGAATTAAACTCTTCATCTTCAACGACAAAAATGCGTTTCAGCAAGGTTGAAACAAGATTAGCTTGTTCAGTTCAGAAATGGTTCAAAGTTCAGAGAGATGATTGATATGAGAGTGCGCTTTGAGAATCATTTAGAACAGCGGGGAGCAAGATAATCGGCGAAAGCCTATAATATTATAGGTTGATGAAATGGGGTAAAATTTGCATATGAAAAATAAACAAGGCCACAAGCAGTGAACGAAGTGCGTACCGTAGGGCCCTGCCCATCGTCTCGTAGTTCATGCTCGGCTTATTCTTGTGCATGCCCCACAGTCTTGACACGGCCTTCGAATCGACGAGCTTGAAGATGCCTTTCGTGCTATCCACCCACTTGATCACTTTCGGACAATGCTCCTTGCTCTGCAGAAGCTGCAGTAGAAACTCCCACAAGTACGTCACTTGGCCTGAAATAGATATAATGTTTCAACTTTCGAACAACAACTGTCAATCTCCATGGTCACTACTCCTAATGAATCAATTCAAGTGTGTCTCGCACTCTCTCTACATCGTTACGCGATAGTTTACGCAACAACAATCTTGCCTAAGGGACAGTTTGCGTCTTGAATTCGATTTCTCGTAGACGTGATTTCAAAACCTGATCAGTAAACATTCTCTACATGTCACTCCAAAGTGTACTAAATTTGGCTGAGATAACACTCAAGAGCCACTATTTATAGGCGGTCAAAACAAAACAGATGATTCTGTTAGAATACTATAATTATTGGATGTGGATCACTGTAATTTCGGTTCGAATGCCCCTTATAGAGAGAAAAAGCAATAGCTAACCGTCTCGACTCTTGCGTCGCGCGGCGTTGAAAGCGACCGGAGGCGAATGCGCCGGCTCGCTCTTTCTGCGGGCCGAGTGGTCCAACGGATGCGTCGTCGACGCGCCGACCGAAGACGACATGCGATTCAGGTTCAAAGGCGACTGGGCGGCGGCGGCGACGGCGGCGACCGCATTCTTCATCATCAGCGAGTCGACGTTGAAGCTGTCGAGCAGCGGGTTGATGCCGCCCGACAGCGACGACGGCGTCAGCAGCGACCACGGCGGACAGCCGAACAGCGCCGCCGACAACCACGGGTTCATCAGCGACGCGGGCGACGAGCTCTGCTCTGCAATCACAACACCTTTTGCTAACAGTTCTTCTTCAGTACATTGATCGATGCGTGAAATCAGTTCAAAATAAACTGTCAATATTTAAATGCATTCATCACGACTTCTAAATGATCGTACAACTGACGATCTTCGTCGAGGTGCGAATGAATGACTTAACATTCGCTCCGCATTTTACACAAAACGAATGGTCACTTAATCAACAGAGACGGGCGCGGTACAGCGAAAGTGATTACACTATCGAATACCGTACTTCTCACTTCAACTTAGGCACTGCTACAACTCGAGAAGTTTCGATCGGCAGTAAGCAGCGTTGGTTCGTTCGTAGGTAGGTATATTGCGCGCGTATGTGGACTTTATTGCTGTATGCAACTGCTATGGCAAGTTCGTTCCCTCATGCGTATTTGAACGCCCCTCCCCGTCTCCTAGCCCCTCAGCCGCCTCTTTGACGTTGCTATTTCAGCATAAAATGATCTCTGTCCTTCGCGAGCGAAGCGCGCGTGGGGACTGCTACAGCCGGAAAATGACGCATAGTTCCGGTGAACTAACCGGCCTCTATGATGAACGATCTTTGAGCAAATAACGCGTCGAGCCCAATGCCCCATGCCCGATTACTGCACCAATATTGCTGAGCGAGCAATTTGATTATCACGTCGGCTGATATGCGCCACGCAGATCATCCGACCCTAAAGCCATTGCAACGTGAACGCTCGCCATGTCGCTGATGAATTATTTTTTGCCCACTGACTACTCGGGGCAGTGCGGAAATGAGACGAAAGAGGAACAGGTCAAAAACTGACAACAAAAAGCGCATATAGACTGCGACGACATTTTGATGCGCAGTGTCAATGAGTAGACAGCATGATCGCCGAAACAGCGACCGCCGCGTCATTTGCAGCGCATTCATCCTTGCATGCGTATGAGCGAAAGAGACGAGCGCGTCGAGTTGGCGGTGCGCGACGTCGCTTCCTTCCGGATTGCCATCCCGTTCGGTCGCCCGCGTGCGACACGGCAACTGCCACTCTGGCGCCCATGGGGACGGTGACGACGGATTTTCACCTCCACCCACCCGTGCATGAACGCGGAAGCGATCATCATCGGAAGAACCGGATGACATGCTGCGTCCGTTCCGACGCGACGCCCCAAAACAAGTGGTTACGTCGGAGTCGTTGTTTACTATTCAACTGTTCCTTCTCCCTTCTTAACGCTTCTTTGCACGCCTTTTCAGGCTTTGTCTCGGCCCGAAACAAAGTATGTTGAAGCGGTGGATGGGCAATAATTAGAGACTCGCTAAACACCCTCCCATACGCTCTGCTCGTGGAGTAACGTCGCTGCAACCACGTTTGAGCGGGTTCGCGCATCGTCACGTGTCGGCGGTCATCAAACCATCGCGAGGCTGCCATAGGAGAGGAAGGCCGATCGGCCGAGACTCCAGGAAGAGCGCAAGGTCGCCACGACTCGACTCACACCCATTGTCGCCCACTTCCGTCCTCATTGGCGCGTCGCAACGCCCATGCCCCGTTGCCTAACGGTACGCCCATAGACTTTTTGCGCAGTCGGCGTACAGTTTAGTGATAGAGACATCTTTCAGAATATACACGATCAGATCGCCGCTGATGGTATTCATCAATTTACGTGACATAAACGATGCAATGGCAATCCATGTGTACAACATCCCCGAGATCAAAATACAACCCTGGGTGATAGTGACTGTACACACACATGACGATATTGGGCGAAGATTTTTGGTCTCTTTGATCGCTCTTTGAAGCAGTGGACGCTCTTTCATATTGTCGAGGCATCCGGCTAAGCGGACGTGTTCATTCCGGAACAAAATTCGCGACTGTATGATGTTAGCGTGCCCTTGGGTGGGCTATGCGAGCGGTCCGCTACTCTAGTTTCTGCTTCCTGCGTCAGAGTTCCGTGCGGAATTTGTCGCCGTCGATCCCCCCGGCAGTCGTCGCGCGGCTGCTTCGCGCACAGTCGGCAGAAGACGGAACCCGGCAGTTCCGTCCCGCGAATTCCGGTCGGCGCTTAGCGATGCCGCTTCGACAACACACTCACGCACTCATACGCAAAACGAGCAAGACAATCCACCGGCTACGTCCGTGGCGGTTGATTCTGGTCGGGCGAGAGCCGGTCCGCCGTCTCCTGCGTTTATGCAGTCGCTCCTACGCTCTCTGCTGACTCTCTCTCTCTCTCTCTCTCTCTCTCTCTCTCTCCCTCTCTCTCTTTCTGTCGTCATTCTGCCGTCGCTCGCGCGGAAGAGCGAAGAGTTGTTTGGTTCTAGCAGACGACAATGCCGCGGCGTCATCGAGTTGCTCGAAGTCGGCTGAAGCGCGGGCCGGTCCGTCGTGTTCGCCGAGTCGGCGGCGGCGGCAGCAGCTCTTTCGCGGTGTCCGCTCTCCCTCTCGCCGATTCTCTCTTGCGCGCCCTCTCGCGCGACGAGTCACCAAGTCACGACGCAGTCGACCGCTCGGGGTATTGTCCGAGTGCAAAGCCGCTTTTTCCTCTCGGCGCACTTCAGCATTCGCCGCCGCGTCGCAGCAATAATAGCCAAAGAATCTAGCGACGCCGACGGGTGGGCCATTGTGCGCGTTGACAAACAAAGGGCGAGCGTTCGGTCACGACGCCGCCGTCGTCCGTCCACTCACTCCGCACGTCCTGTTGACACAGTCTTCTACTCAATCGCCTACCCCCAACACGCTCCAACTACCCCTCCCCCACGCAGTTGGTCAGAGAGCTTAGCCGGCCAAGGCGTGCACGATCAGCGGTAGTCGGTCGCCAAAAAACCAACATCCCTCTCAGAATTACATTTGCATCTAGGCGCTCGGACGCTGCTAAGAAGAAAAACGAATAGTTCGCTTACACGCGTTGATGCACCAAAGTCTGTCCACAATGTGCTTATATCAATCCTTCGTTGTCTTTGTGATGCAAACTTTGAATTGCTTTCAAATGGACGCTCAGCTGTTCACCCGAAGACGGCCACGAAAGCGCTCTTCTTCCCGCATGCATTGCCCACCCGAGCTGTTTGAAGCCCCCCTCCCCTCGCACCGAACAGTCGCGCGACAGACGGCGGCCAAAAAAGTCCAGCCCCCCCCCTCCCATCAAAACGACACTCGACGAATCGCGGCGCCTGCGAGCGCTTCGGTCGGCTGTGACTCAACCCGACCGGCGACCGTGACATCAGAAGCGCCAAATGCCTCAAGGCTGTCAGGGCGGAATGTGTCCCAATGGGCCCGGTTATTCCCGTCCCTTCTCCAAACGTCTCTCTTCCGGCCCCCCGGCCGGTTACACGCTCAATCGCACGAATAGACTGCAAGAGTCCTTGAGAAAGTTTTCAGCGAATCCTTCACAAGAGGAAACGACAATTCTTCACGCATTACTAACCTTCGAATGGAATAACAATGATTCAATAGGTACTACGCATGCACTCTCTTTCTACTTTCAACTGATCTAATAATAACAATGGAAGCGGCTATTCTTCCCATNTTCGAATGGAATAACAATGATTCAATAGGTACTACGCATGCACTCTCTTTCTACTTTCAACTGATCTAATAATAACAATGGAAGCGGCTATTCGTTTCCATAATACGGCTTAAAATTAAAAGCAGTCTTAACGGAACTTTAGCGCATTATTGCCTTATTCTTTACTTCAGCGCCGCACAATAGTTCATTCAAGCGGGGCCCGGCCTGTACACTAGACGCCAAAAAGAGAAAAGCCACTGACCGGAAGCGACAAACTGCGAAGGTAAAGACGCTCCACAGAGGGCGGCGGCGGATGGCGAAGACGACGCGAGGGTCGGCATGAACCCGCCGGCCAATCGCGACGCCAACAGATGCTGATGCAGCGCCGACGTCATCGACGCGGACACCGCCGGGTGTAGACCGCCAAGGGCGCTCAACGGCTCTGCAATACCATTAATCGTCAATTAAACCGGTTACCACATGGCTGGAGTCTGGGTATGGGCATGCAATATTGGATTACTGTAAGGGCACTCTCTCGCGCCCCTTGATTTATGCTCCATACGCCGCCCCTCGCCCCTCGCGCGCACCAAATCATTTTATTGCGCGCGCAAAAACATTCGATCACTCATCATTTGCTTTGTGCGTGCAGCAATCTAACGCATACGCCCTAACCTATGCTCAGCGGATTTCGCCACTTCATCATCGCCTCACTTCTGAATTTGGTTCACTTCAACCTAATAAATGTTACTTGGCGCAGCGGCGAATGAGGAGAATTCATGCTAGGGCTCCTGCACACTCGCCGTTACGCGCGCTTACAAAGAGGAATAGGGAAATACAGCAGTTTGCAGCCGGGTGAGCTCGCGAGTCTTTGCGCTTAAAAACATTTTCGGGCGGTGCTCCGTTTCGCGTACTTCGCATTCCTAAACTGCTTCTGCGTTTCCGGCGGCGGCGGCGGCCGCAGCAGCAGCAGCTACCGTAAGCCAGCCCGCGGTAACATTATAGGCGAGTGCCGCTCGATGGGGTATGAGTAAACGCGTGGAAGGGTCGGTCCCTCTGCTTCGACATGTCGCAGCGATCGTGGCAGCCGGAAAGCGAAGCGGCGATACGCTGTCAGCAAAGTTGGGCGGCAGACTGCCAGTCAGACACGCGATAACGACGCAATCGACGGGGCAAAGTTGATCAAGCGCACGTGGGCGAGCCGACGAAGTGTGCACAAAACCGCGCGAACACCATAAAATACAAGCGGATGGTCGTCGTCCGGGAGAGAAGCAGGAAGCGACCCGCGCCCACACCCGATCAAATACACGCGCATGACAACGGTCACACCTCTAGTCAGTATATGTACTTTGTTGCCCCTCGATAAAAATATTTACTGAAATACCTTTTCCAAAAGCGGCTCATTCCTTATCGCTTCGCATTAGTATGCGTCATTTGTGGGGGCGTTTCTCTTAAGAGATCGGCTGGCGATTGCATAATTGGTAAAGCTGACCGTCTAATGGACACAGGCAGAGACGATCACTTCAACATAAATCGATTTCGGCAATTAACTACTCAATAGCAATATCAACCGATCTCCACAATTAAAAACACCCCAATATTGCGCGCCACCGCAAAAAAAGCAAATATTCTTCCAACCTGCCGACTTGGAATTCGATGTACTGCGTCCGGACGAGTCGTGGTCGCTGTCGCCCAAGCCGCTGTCCGGACTAGATGGATTCGATCCTGAAGAAAACAAGCAATTAGTGTCTGCTTGTTTGTGTCGAACGATCATTCCAGCAAGGTAGGTCACGCCAACGGCGACCGTCTGTCGTCAGTCGTTTCAACTCCGCGCGATTACGTCTCTGATCTGATAATCAAAGGATGGCGTTCGCATAGTTCTCTAACAAATAAGACGCCATCGTCAACATGCCAATTAATTTCCAACAGTACCCCCCGACCCGTAAGCAAGCGCCTTCAGCGCAAAACAGTACTCTTTTTGTCGTCATATGCGAAACGGTGCGATGCCCAATGCTGTAGAAATGAGAAAATCCCACACTTTCGTCTTAACCGAAACATCACCCCGAAATCAAACTAAATTATATCACCGACCAGTTTAAGAGCTGGTTTTAGTTGCAGTAAATTATCGCGTCAATGTTAAATGGCGCAGACAAGGTGTATAAATTTCGCATTCGCAAATACAAAACCGCAATGATTTGGTATAATCTCAAGTGTCGTAGTGTGTTCGGCTCGACGCGCCAATGACCAAGTATTGTATGAACAGTGTGAAATGCTCGCAAAAGCACTGTGTCGTGACGTGATGTTTTTGAGCGAGACAAACAAACGCGCGATTCATTTGATGAGTGGCAGCGCTTGAGGGGAAAGTTGCGCAGACAGCGTGGCAACACCTTCTACGATGTGTTTTGCGAGCGGTGACGGAGAGGGGGGGGGGACGAGAGGGGGAAGAAGATGAGACTGAAGAGAGCACGACATTCCACGCGCCAACTTCCTGTGTTCACCCCGGGCGCGTTTCCCTTTTTGGACGAAAAGAGATAGAAAACAACGGACTGAACCCTGCGCAAGGGCTGGTTTTCTTTGCGCCCGCGGCATTGCACGACCGGAAGACGATTGACGCCAAATCGGCGTCGGGGTCGATAGAGAGAATTCTCTCTGCTGATCGGGGTCGCCNGTTTTCTTTGCGCCCGCGGCATTGCACGACCGGAAGACGATTGACGCCAAATCGGCGTCGGGGTCGATAGAGAGAATTCTCTCTGCTGATCGGCGGGTCGCCACGCTGCTGCCGCATCATTCGCGCTGCTGCGTCAAGGTCGAATGACTCGAATTGGTCACCTCGCCTTTACACACACACACACACTGGCCGACGGCCGTTCCGACGGCCTTCAAGACGTCAAGGTCCCCCGAAACTGTCCGAGACGCACGAGCAAACCCTTGAAAACTACTCGAATCAACCACCCAAGAGCGCCTATAGGTATATATATCCGTTGCTATACTATCATGTTGCTACTGTCGCTGCTCTAAGAAACGCGTCAAACAGACGCATGGCAATAAAGAATGACGCATACTCACTTCCAGACATAGACACCATTCGTCTGCTGGGTTCAATCCTCTAAGCGCTAACGAAAACGTTTAGCCGCGAATCTGCGCGCATCTAATGCTCACTCTCTTTCCTCTCGTCACGTAAAATTTCCATGTTTCCATAGCAACTGAACCGGCAATTACGATATTCATTGGAGAACTTTCTTTACTCAGCGGAGAATTTCGAGTCTGCTACTGCGGTCGCGTCCCCTGTGGCGCGACAGAGTGACCGCTATCGCCCCACCCGATGAAGCGCCGCGAAAGACAACAATAATAATAATAGTGAAACCCACCAGAAAGTTCAGAACATTTGATGCCGCAACGCTGCTGAGCGGCCAATTTCTGAATGGCCGTCAGTTTTTGCATCAGTGTCGTATTGTCGCATTTGAAGAGGTCGGACGCGGCCGACGTGGACGCGGTCGACGACGACGGCAGCAGCGAGGTGGCCGACCACAGATTGCCGGGCGCCGACGTTCGTCTGGTCTGCGTCGGCAACTGCGACGAGTCGGGCGCGTCCATCGGGTACTGCGCCCGTGGGCGAGCCACCAACGGCGGAGTGGCCGTCGAGGCGCGTCCTTCTGGCGATTCGAGTCGACGCCGCTTTTCCTCGGGCGACGCCATATCGTCTGACTCTTCGTCGCCGTTCACTGAAACAATTGCGGCGTGTAGCGAATAGTCGTTAGTCGACTGGCAATTATGAGTGCGGTAGTTAACGGCGCAATGATAACGGCTGGATGGCTTCAATCGAAACTCTCTACACGCAACACAAAGCGAGGAGTGAGTACAGTGGGGGCAAAGTTGTTGGAGACGCGATGATTATGAACTGCTCAGTACGCCTGCGTAGGCGTGTACTTCGAATTGGGCGACTATTAACCGTCCGAACTCCATCTCCACCGAAATAGCGCACATTTGCAGAATAAGGAGGATGCGCGGGGAGGCGGGAAGTGGGCAACGGGGTGGTCGACTGGTCAGTGGTCACTCAGATCGGCGGCGGCCGAGGGGGGATGCGGAACAGCGTGTAGTGGACGGACGGACACCAACGCTCTGATTTCCTTTTTGATCGCCGGCGGCGGTGATATTTCCGCGCGCGCGCCAGTTGTGGCCAGCCACGGCCCTGAAGGACGTCCGCGCGGACGTCTGACCGACCTACTGACCACTGGCCGCCCGGCGTTCAGCGCATATGGATCGAGCTCTAATTACTCGCCCGGCGACGATGACATCGGCCCGGCGCAACAAGACGACGAGCGAACAGAACGAGCGGCGCCGCACCGCCACCGCCGCCCAGGTACGTAAATCCGATCGCCGGTGTTTATGGCCGGCGCCCGCCCGACGTGTATTTGTCACGCGCGTCTTCTTGCCAGCCCGTCGTCATCGCCCCTCTGCCGCCCCGCCTCTCTCGCCATCATTGATACTCCGGCGACGGATGTACACACACATACACACCCATACACACGCCATCGTTCACGCCCGCGACACCGACCAATTAGACCCTCCGCAGCGCCGACTTCATTTCCCCCCAACTATATCACATACCTTGTGCAACTGTCATCGAGACAAACGCGCACGACGCTTATCTGCATGCTTAGGTGCAAATATGCTTTACTTCTTGAAGAAGAAGTAGTGGCTCTACAAGAGGCGAACAGCGCGCGAGCACTGTCAATCAGTGCAATTAGAATTTGGCCAATTGACTTCAAAATGCCTATTTTGAAAAGAAAGCGACGCTGTTTGGCGATCGTCAGCGTCGCGACACCCCCATACGCGCGCGTACGTTACAGCGGCGGCGGCGTTCCATACGATACATGTGACCGATCGACCAATTAGGCTCGCCCGCCGGACACGTCGGGCAGGAAGCCAGTGGAATGCGGCGCCGTATTGTGGACGCTATTTGTCGCCCAGGCGCCGCCCTTTGTCGCCCCCGGCAGTCCTTGACCAGCGGTCAGCATTGTCCGCCCCACCACCGGCGAGACTTCCTGTTTGCGCTTCGTGTCCCCTCCCTCCTCGTGTCCCGCCGCTCCCCGTCTGCGCGCGCCATCCTCCAAACGTGTCCCACCCAAACAGATGGCCATGTTCGAACGTGTAGCAATAGATATTTTCACAGCTGTCTCTACTGCTGACAACATGCGACATATCTTTAACGATTGATGACACCCGCCAAATGAGCCACTCTTACACCACGCCGAAACCCAACTGCGAACCCCGACTGCGAGCGGCGCCGCAACCACTCCCCCCAATGTTGCAATTCTAAAGGGGACATGAACACTACTGGGAACGATTTCAGAAGCCATCAACTGCTGCCGCCGCCCGTCCATCTCTGCCTCCGTCTGGGACCGACCGGGCCAGCCGGCCAGGTGGCGACGGCTCCCGCGGTGGTCGTCAATCGTCTACCGTAGCGACGGGGATCTCAAGCGGCTGGCGATTGACGGCAAAAAGCGCCAAAGGTGTCGACGCCGCCCCAGCGGGCCGATTGGAAGAGGGCGTGTTGAACGACGTCGGGGTTGCGGGCATCTGGCGGGGATGTCGAAAAAGTGCACAGAGCGCAACTGAGAGGCACGCGCGGTGGGCCGGCAAAAATGCGCGAAACGACGACTGCTCACAGCAGCACAATGGCCCACTCGTAAACAGTGCGCGAATAATTGCGCAAGCTACGCTTGGCACCGTCCGCACCAGCGGCGAAGAAGCTCCGACGGAAGCCCGACCAACGTCAGCGGCCGGGGGTTGCGGAATTTATCGCGGTCCGGCGAGGAACAACTGCCACCCGGCGCTCAGTGTCGACAACAATGCGGAATCAGTCTTGCCGTTCTGCCGGCTTCCGCGCGGCTGTCGCGCCGAAATCGCGCAAAGCCCCGTGTTACATCCGACCAGGAATCCCAAGAAGCTACCTGAGCAGCTGAAGACGTTGCCCGTCGCCCGCAAAAATAGCCCCCCACCCGGCAGCGGAGCGTTCCATCTCAGCCGGTAAACAGGAACACATGAGTTACGCAAATCGCGGCGCGTGCTCGCGGCCCACTTACAGTATCGCTTCATCAACGACTTCTTAACCGAGGCGTAACCGCCGGTCACCTTGTCCACCGACACGGCCGAATCCGACGTCGTCAGCTCCTCCTGTAGCATCGGACCGCCAGTCAGTGCGACTTCAGCGGACAGCGACGACGGCAGTGGCAGCAGCAGCAACAGCGCGACAATCAACTCGCACAAGCAGATGCGACCAACGCCGTAGTGGTCGAATGGCCGGCGGGCGAACCGATGTCGAGCTCAGTCGACTCAATATCTCGGAGCAGTTCTCCGGAGCAGCAGAAGACCACAAGAGCGCGCCGCCGACTTATCACGATTCGCCGCAACAAGTTTTACAACAATGCGCGCGGCGCGACGGCGATCCAACCGCTCGGGCGGCCGTCTTGCGCGCGCGTCGTCCGCCAATCGCCGCACGGCCGCCGACTCCGCCCCGTCGGCCGGCTTCGTCGGTCGTGTCAAAAGTGGCCGCGAGAGAAAACCGCTGCGCGTGACCAACGCCCGACCACCGCAAACAAAGGCGACCTGTCCGATTCTCCGACTGTCGTCAAAAGTCCTCGCTGGAGAAGCGCGCCATTGTCCGAACTGACGCGACAGCGGAGGAGAGTGGGGGGGATGAAGACAAGTGAGTCGCCGCCCGTATGCCAGAGGAAAACGGTCACTGCTGACTCTCAGTCAGCTGCTTCGAGCCACCACAACAACAACAACAGACCTGACAACCAGTCCGATCGACTGTCGCCAAAAGTCTACCACTATTGTCCGACCCGACGCCAAGTGGAGGGCGACAAATGAGAGAATGGATGGAAGGCCTGCGAGCCGTCGTTTGCCGAGGAAAACGGTCATTGCTGACAGCTGCTTCGAGCGGCCACAAAAGCAAACCAAAAGCGACCTGCTCGACCGTCGTCCTCAAGTGCCCTCTGGACAACACGCCAGTTGTGACAAAGAAAGAAGCGACGACTATCGCAGAATGGGCGAAGTCAGGCCAAGTCGTCCACCACAGGGAAACGGTCACTGATGTCAGCTTATTCAGTACTTTGAGTAACCGCAAAAATCAACAAACTCCCTATCCAACTATCCCATTTAGACGATCCCAGTCAGCTGGAAGCAAGGGGACTCAGTGACACGCTTTGCCGATTGCTCATTCGCGAACATAATCTCCACCAATCGACAATTATAGCGAACCCAAAATCTGGAGCAACTGAATTTGATATGCGCCAAGCTATTGCATGAGAAGAAAGAGGCGAGAGGTGACTTGTCTATCAATAAATAATCGCGCCAACAAACTAACCTTGCGCCTTGCGATAAAGACGAATACAAAGCAGCAAACGCAGCGAGACAATAGCTCGTAATTTACAAAAATTTGCCCGCCAGACGAGTATTTAACCGAACGCGTATCGCTGGCGTGGAGACTACCGATACAATTCGACCCATAGAACGCCGACTAAGCGATAATCAAAGTAGTGGGGTGATGGGTCGTGCAACGAATGACCTCGTTGCAAGCCATCAGGAGGGTTGACAGCCANACGACACTCATAGAACGCCGACTAAGCGATAATCAAAGTAGTGGGGTGATGGGTCGTGCAACGAATGACCTCGTTGCAAGCCATCAGGAGGGTTGACAGCCAGTCGCCTCTGCGTGAGATCGACAGGAAATTGAACAGCGCGGCTCGACCGACGGCGGAGACTGGCTCGATGCGCTATTAGACGGCGCTGAATCGGCCACGCGGTAGCGAACTAGGAAGTGAATCCTTATTAGGAGCGCCGTCGTCATTAGCGCGCGCATTCAAGAGCCCGTTCTCTCAATCGGACGCATCTCCATGGATATGCGCAAATAGAACTGCCATCGGTGCTAATCGGCCGCGCCCCCCACCCCTCTTTGCGCGCCCAAAGACCACTCGTGCATGGGGCTCACTATAAGCCTAAGCCTAGGGATCATACTTCTGCTAGCCGCCCAACGCAGCGGCATCAAACTGCCCGCCTTCCGGCTACACACACGAAGCGCACGCTAGTATGGGCGTGAAATGGCAGAAGATGACTGCAAAAAATTGTTCCTCTCTTAGCGATTCGCTCGTCTTCTTCATAAAAGAGATCGCTACAAGAGCAGCAATCTCTCTCTCTCTGTCCGTTCCGAGTCGTTTCCGATGAAGAATGCGCTTCGGTGCATTGTGTGCAAAGAATTTGATAAATAGATTACATAATAATCTTTGCTGACGAAGATATTTAATTTATGGTAATCAACAGACAGGAGCAGCAGCCACCACGCCAGACAATGATAGCGACGATCGTGGAGAATTGCAAGATATTGTTGTTAGTTTGCTGCAGATGACTGAGATAAAATCGTAGCAGTATGAGAATTCGGATGAGATTTGCGATGAAAACCAGTGGAAAACACCAAAAAACTATACCCAATCGATGACGAAGGGCCAGAATCGTGCCCAGACGACGCATTCGCGCATGCCGCCGCATACTTAACTCTATCCGACTACTGCAAGCTTCCGGGTGCGGCGCACCGCCATCGATACTATCGCTTCTCCTCACCAGTACGCCATGGTGGTCATCCATTATTAACGCCGACACACGCTCTACGCCCCACCCACCCCGTCGGGCGATCGCTTCCGCCTTCCCCGCGCGCCGCACGTCCACCTACTTCCGCCCGCTCTCGCCCCGTTCCTTTACTTCTTCTGTTTCCACTTCGATTCGACGCGCCACTACTCCTTCCGAGTCCCATGGCGGCGCGGCGCGTTGTCGCGCAGCCGGTCAGATAATCACTCAGTGACGGCGTCCATTTTGAAACCGGCTCACAAAACCTCCGAAAATGGACACCGACTGTCTAGTTGTTCGGCATTATTGTCCAAATAGCGCAGTTTTATTTCTGGGTGCTTTGGGATATCCTCTATATCCTTCGATCCAAAATGCTCCCCCCTCCCCTCCCTCAGATACGATGGAAAAGTCAGTAAATGCTATTTGGATTTACACGCTATTGTGTATTTTTTCAGCCGATGGAAGGCCAAAAATTCGTCTGCGGCAGCTAGAACAATCCCTCAGGCGCCGACTCGCGTCCATGTCGATTACTTCCGCATACCCTCTCCGTTCATTTCAGCATTACGTCGCCGCGCTCTCCGCTCAACGGCGCACGTTATCGCATCAATCAGTCGGCCACAGCCGGCAACTCCCTCGCATTTAACCAGTGTAACCTCTCCACCGCTCCATCATCCGCTGCATTTCTTCCTTCCCTCCGCTGATGACCACTGACGCACACACACCACACCGATCTATTAAGCTGAGCGCCGCATTGTGTTTCCCACCATCGCCACTGCGCACGCACCCCTCGAATAAAATCTTATCAGAAGTAGACAAGGGATTGGTACGCATTCTTACGCATTCTCCACGGACGGACGCATCCTCCCAGAAGCCCTATGGACAAGCGAGAGATCAGCAAGAAATTGCCACTCGTTCTCCCAATAATATACTCTATACAAGATGTTATGGACTCTTTACACCTAGGTGCCCAATGCAACTCCACCTCAGATCATTATATACCTTTGCATCTCTGCAGAGCGTTGCAACTATCAAAATATTACGGCGGTACCCCCCCCCCCACCATCGCACGTTCTCACGCACCTCCGGTTGCAGCTTTCAAGCCGGTCGTCATGGACCCGATCATGAAGCGTAGCTTTGAAGCTTACGGCTGTAGCTACAATCATCAACGACTAAGAGACAGACCACCAAGATGGAAAAGGCTTTTATCGTTCGATATATGCAGCATGAAGCGATAATAATTATGATAATTGAGTGAACTTCAAGCAGGAAGACTAAGGATAGTCAATATAACGAACTCTCGAGATGCGGCCCTGACGACGCTACGCAAATGAGAGCGGATGCGCGCGACGAATAATGTGAGCGGCGGCAGCAGAAATAGCCTTAAGCAGACAGTGAATTTTTGCTCACATTTCTATTAGGTCACTTTAAAATCACTCTTGTAGTAGGGAGCTGATGACCACCAGTTGTTGCAAGAACTGCCAAGGGTACACAAAATCAACCCAATATCCGCTAAAAATCTCGAAATATATCCAAGTATAAGCTTTCTTAAGATATCCCTTTTAGCTTTACAGGTTATTTTTGGAGGGGACTGCAATTATCGCCTTGTTAACTCAAATTGGGGTGAGAAGATAATGCCCCCCTCAGTTCACGTATTCGTTAACCAGAGATGAAAAAGCGTGCATGCCAACGCAGAAACGTAATACTACTCGCAGCGCGCCAACACCGGAAACGCCGGCGTGAAAACCGCACAATAGTCGGAAACGAACTGACCACGCTGGCCGTAAACGAGAATCGCTCGGCAGTCGGGAGAATTCGCGTGGCAAAAACGGCGACTGGAACGGCAGTCCATGAATCGTCGCTATTCACCGATCGCTCGCGCGCTCGTCCAATGGCCGCTAAAAAGCAGACGCCGACATCAGTGATCGCCGATTTGTGCGGGTAATGCCAAAATGGCCAACCACGAGGTGTTATAGTAACGAGTCGGGGGGAAATGTGTGTTCGCACCATAGATTGTTGATATGAGGAATCCCTACTGATATTTCCGAAATTTTTCGTGGGGAACTGGACTGAGCTCATAGGATTAAAGTTAACATTTATCGACCAGTTAACCAAAAATTGTGCTTTGCTCTCAGCATAGTAAGGTTTATTAACGATAGTCAGCAGGGGTTCAACGCATTAAATGCAGAATCAACCGTGAATTTAGGTAAATTTCGCTCTGTCACGTTTTGTGAGGATATTTAGTAAAAGCAGCGAGACTTCATTTTAATTTCTCTTTACCCAAGCTTTGACTATGCGTACGTAGAAATGCAACAGAATGTACCAGCAAACACTCTCAACGAGCCCACGAATCTTACTCCAGAAGGCGCCGTAATACCCCACGCGTCGACCGGCGAGCAAACTACTTTTGGAGTTCGTCCGGCCAAACTCCAAAAATATCCCATGTCACTCATAAAGTCAACACGAAAACAAGTCCATATGCATAACAGAGAAAAATGTTCGAGCAAAAGCTAGTAAGAACGCACGTTTTGTTCATCCAACGACAATGACGGCGCAGATTTGGACAGAGAATGAAGCTTCAAGTAGTAAAGATTATTGTCGCGGCATCCGACGACGACGCCGCCGTCAACGACGACTGGCGACGAAAAACACGCGCCGGGCAGTCGAAATTCGCCCATCTCAACACCATTTTCATTCAGTAACACTCCGACGCCGTCTCTCGCTATAGCCACACAGCACAACGTCTGGCTGAAAAATATTTTACAAGTGTTTTTGTTGAATACTACCACAGATTAATAAAAGATAAACCGAGCTGGTATATGCTTGCTACATTATGAGCGCATACAAGTGGCGCGACTGCAAAAAATCGTAAGTTTGCTAATTGATCAACTGTTTTGCATAGTCATTCATAGATATCTAAGCAAAATTTGTGTAAACTCGCGCTCGTTTGCACATAATTATATCGACATGGAATAAAAGCAAATATGGATTGGCAGCGGACAAGCATTAGCAAATTATAATATCAAATAATTAATAATATAACAGAACGTATAGAACAGCAATTGGCAAGTAAAAATTTTGCTTGATTTCGAAGCGATGCTCAATAATGGGCGCTGACTTCGGCGGCCATCTTCAATCATTCAAAACTACGTTAAGCTACCGTAATAGTTAAATATATATTCGCAAAGCAACGGTATTCAACAATTAGCGAGCCGAGTTTCAAACGCGATTCAGTGATGGTCATCGGCGTCAGCGCCGTGCAACTGTTCGGATGATGAAGAGTCCCTGAAGTACGAAATATTCATAAGCGTCTACCTCGAGCAAAGATCGTTGTCGCGGAGGTCACCAATGGTATCATTATAACTGGAAACGCTTCCTTTCAACGGCCATTCATTCATCGCGTGGGAGTAGAAGGGCAGACACTTCTCTGCGATTCGATCCCAACCGAAAGCGAGGGGAGAGCGTGTCAGACCGGTGGTCAGTCTCTTTGTCCATTCAACGGCAATATTCCATAGATAGACAGGTGTTTGTGAGCGACGCGTCAATCGCATGCAGCATAAACGACCATCGTCTGTGCCCAAATACAATCGCCAACATTGTCCGCTCGTTCGAACGACAAACGGCGCTCCAAAGATGCTCGATTCAAGTTCATCGGACACCAGCTGAAATTCACTCTTTTCTACAAAGCGCGGACCAATATTTCAATAAATGTCCATTATTATTAAATCGCGAATTTTACATGCATAAAAGATGTGGAATAACGCGGAGCGCATGAAAGCCATCCAAAATGTTCAAGCGCGCTCGATTATAATTCATATATAGTCAGCGCGAAACTCCCAGAGACACGTGTGGCTCGCTCGGCAGTACCGTTTCATTCCCTTGCTTTCCCTTGATATAACACTGAATCACGTTTCAGTACGATCGAGTGCAAAAAAGAACGCTCATCGGCCCAACCCAGGTGTTTCTGAGTTTCGCGCCAATCATACAGGAAATAGAAATATGTCAAAATAAAGACACCAACCTGAGCGCCATCATCGCAGTTAAGCAGCGAAATCCGACCGCTGACATCGGCCACGATCAACGCCGATTGGTCGTTGGAAAATGGCAGCGATTGCAAATGAGAAAACACAGGCTTTGCCAGTTTTATTGACCAAACTTGAGCGCCATCGATCTGAAATAGGCAATATCTTTAGTCGCTTCAAAGAGAGCGCCAACATTCGAACACAACAATAAAACGATTGCAAAGTTTCGACTGAAATCGAAACTAAATGCTCAGTGGTTTTTCGTGACAGGGCAAAATTGACTGTAAAAGCAGTGGCCGAAAAGATGCGTTATCATTCATACTTAAGACAAGTTCCTTATCAATTGATACAACAACATATTTATCGAAATTAATATAGCAAAGCTGATAGCTGTTATCGTTATAAATTCTGCATAGTCTAAAAGTGATACTGTCACTGAGTGTTTCAAGTGCTCTGGATTTATTGATGAATCTCATTGCAAGATTGAAGGCTACTCATATTTAGGCTTAAAAAGAATAGAGAAACTGAAAAAACGATATAGTGCAAAACAAAAATTTCAGATTAGTATCAATTTAAGAATATACAAGCACACGCTTACCCAATTGAGAGCAAAAATCGTGGAAGCAAGAGTAGCGACAAAGACCATTCGTTGTCGGTCAGTTCCTGAGACGCAGGGCGAAGAGAGAATGCCGCCATCGAGCAGCCGAGACCACAAGCAGCTCTTGTTCTAAACAACTGATAATAGTTCTGAATTCGCAGCAAAACTATATTGTGGCGAGACAAGAACTTCATTTACTCACCGAACACTTTGGAGTACATATGTGTCACAAATGTTGCAACACAAATAAGCCCAACTAGCCTGATAGTCCAATCTGTAGATAGTTCGGTCGTGCGAACCAACAATAACCGATTGATCGTAAAAAATGGGCGTCGACTTGACGGCGTCGCCAGACTTGTATCGCCATATTTCCTCACCAGTCTCCGCTGACAGAAAGTATACGTAACCATCGAAGCAGCCTAAGAGAGCGCCATTTAAATTTTTTTTCAAAATTCAAAGCATACGAACCAAACGCGACGATATCTTCGTTGACAGCGCAGGTCGCTTCAATGCGGTCGGGCAGTTGGCGACACCATTTGATCGATCCATTTTCGCAAAGAACTGCTGCGAATTTGCCCGAATGAGAGCCGATGAAGGCAACAACCTCGCCGGTGATACTAAAATTAACAGCCAATTACAGACAGACGTATCAGGAAGAGTACGGTAAATGCCTTCTGAGCTGAGTGCCATAATCCTCAGATATACAAGGCAATCCTAGTTATAAATAGCGCAAAAGTGCACTATCCGCTAATCACACTAATATCTGAAAAGCTCAGTGCTCTGAAAATGAGTACCATATTAAAGGCAAAGCGGCTTATGCGAAAGTACAACGTAGCTTCATCGGCTGGTTCTATTTAGCATTTGTTCAGTTCGACCTCTACATCCATCGTTTCATAATCATGGCATGTTATTAGTTGTTATAGAGAGAGTGACCCTCTATTATCCGATGGTCTTAACATGAGAGATTCGAGCGTGCGCAGCAAAATGGAAGCAGAGCTGAGCAGGAAATGACATAAACGCCAGCTACTATGAGCCTACAGTAACGTCCACATGTACCTTTTCCTACATTATTCGTGATGGGATCATCGAACGGCGCGCCTAAGGAAGCAATATAACCATGGAGCCTAACTCAATGACCGCTTATAGCAACTTCAAAAGTGTACCTTTTTGTAACGACCGGAGATGCATCGATACATTTGCCTGAGTCCCACGCCCAAACGATCTCAAAGCTCGCCGATGGTTCCGAGTTCTGCGCCGCAACGACACCATTGAAGTCGCTCGCACGTAGATTCTCGGCTTCCGAATTAGAAGAATCTCCATGTTTCTGATGTGCCAGTTCTGAATGCTCTCCCACGCTAGCACCATCAGTGCCTTCGAGTCTAAAACGTATCAAGCTATTTTTTAAACCGAAATGAGAGCATGTCCAAGTTTCTATTGTCTCTCTCTATCTGCGCAAAAGATAGACTCTTGCGATATTCCAAAGCGGTGTTGTTCGGTCCTCGATACCACTATTTCAAATGAATACGGTGATCAAATTTTACAGTTATTTTTTAGAATTTCAAGGTAATCGCAAAGGTGGCTAAGTTTATTATTGTAACCAGTAAATATAAAAGTTGATAAAGGCATACAATCGCGGTCGCTTCGCCTTCGGATAAGAAGAGTCGATCTGGTCAACAGTTCGTCGCGCCAATCCAATAAGATCAGCAACGGTTGTCTTCGCGTCCAACAGTTGTGCTATCAGCGTGACACGAGACGTTCCACTGAGACGGTCCACCTCGGCGGCGAGACGCGCGGCACCCAACGAATCGACGCCGAGCGTCTTCAACGTCGCCGAGTGATCGATGATGGCTTGTCCGTCCAACATATCGCCAAGAAAGGAAACAATGGCCGTCGAGCTGTACGATTGATCGACAGTCGCCCTCCACATTCGCAACAGCGCCGATTTGTCGAGTTTGCCTATAATATGGCATGCAAATATAGGCTTTTGTGAGATTCATCATTTGTTCAATTTTCCAGCTCTAAGAATGGGGTGCGAGGTTTATATCCCAGAGGACCATCGGAGAGCCGCATGGATGAAGAATGGGGAGGTATAACAAGTCCGTCATAAGACAGAGAAGGTCTCATGATCTGGTGGAGGTATACGCCGAAACTACCGGTACTTCCTGTCATTGATTGGACAAACGAGCAGGTAGACAATGTTAGAAATTGCGCCTACGCAAAAAATGAGTGAGAAAAATTTCGAACAAGCAAAATGAACCCTCCAACCAAGTCTAAACTGCAATTGTTAGCATTGAATTGAATTGCATCGCCAATTTAATAAGCAAAAGGAATATACCATGTTTCGTTACGGGAAAGGATTGAACGGCGAGCAAGGAAGTTGGTCGAGCATAGCGTGGAAGGTCCGCTTTGAGCAGCGCAGTTATGTCATTTCGCCAGTTGCTATCATGTTTTTCGCTGAGACATACGAAAAGCAATAGTTCCTTGGATGTAGGATCCAAGCATGCCGCAGATCCAATCGTCAGTCCGCTCGAATTCACCAACTGAGAGGAGATAACGTAGTATCAACAAATTATTGAAGACTGACATTCAAATTTAATACTTTCAGCCACTCCATTCTTGGCCTTATCTATAAAGCTCATATCAACCTATTCGTTTGTTTTTGTTTCAATTGCGTGATACTTATATTGCACTTTTAGAAAATTCTTAGTAGATAATTTTTCAAAAAAGTTCAGAACCTGTAGAAAAAGACTATATTCAAAAAAGAATATTAAGATAGAGTTCTTAGGCTCAACTTCTTGACATTGTACAACATATAAAGTAAACATTGAAGAGCTTCTAAGATCGCACCTGCTCAATCTGCGTCAAGCTGATACGCATGCCACTTCGCTTTAGCTGATCGTCGTCTCTGCCGACGAAAACTATTCGCCCATTCCTATCGATTTCCACGCGATCGCCGGTACAGCGGAGTTCGGGAGCCTCCGTTTCATTGTCGACGAAGCAGCGACGCTCGGCGCCACCGATCCACAGAAAGCCATCTCTGACGCAAACTGTCGTGCCCAGCAGGGGTTCCCCCAAATCGACATCATCGAATTGAGATAGGCTACAAATATGGACAATCTAATGATATCACATGCAACTGGAAATATTTTGTTGTTGCAAAGTCAAAACAACTGGATCAACACCATTTTAAGGGTAGTGAGCAGCCGCGGTAGAAGATATGCTACAGTGCCATAATATTTACTATGACGCATGTACATGAAAAAGTTGATGTTGTTGTAGACTGGCTTTAGTTATGGCACGGCGGCGACCGGCAGATTGTGGCCGTAACGCATAAAATGTGCCGTCTAGTCTCTATACCCGGAACCACTGAAACTTCGCCAACGCTCATGTCTAGAGCAACAACGAGGAAGGGGAAGTGGAATTTTGGGGATGGAGAAGCGGAATCTCGGGAATGTGGACGAAGAAGTAGAAGTGGAAGTGAAATTGGAATTGGAATTTCGGGGACGGGGACAAAATCAAATTCCGGGGATGAGGAATTCCTCTTCTCCGTTACAGCCCCACTCCTGTCCCTATTATACACTACTCAATATTGCGCGCACGTTAACAATCACGCTATCAAACTCGTGCTGCGATTTAACGCAACTGTTCACTACGCTTGAGATAGCTGATGACCAGCCGCCTGCCGATGGCAATGATACCTACCTCTGTGTTAGCTCTCGGCAAGTCGCCCAACAGGAAACCTCAGTTGTACCATATACGTTAAAGATCCTAGTTTTGTTGTGTGCATGGCGATTCTTTTGCATAAAGCTGATTGGGAAAGGTTCCCCTCCGATCAACATGCATCGCACAAAACTGTCCGCACCCAAGAGGCTTTCGCGAACGAATTCAATTGGCAGCAGTTGCAGAAGCGAAGGAGTCATCTAAAACGAATCAAAATGATCGATTCATATCGCGATTTCTTCAATTAACTACACATCGTTAGACATTATAGATATTTTTATCTCTCGTCATAAAATCACGACCACCAGAGAACAATAAGTAAGGGCTGGGGCAAATGAATTTCGAGTTTCACAAGCTCAAAAAACGAAACAGTCAGCAACCAATTTTTTAAACAAGATAAAATTTTCGAACCTTCAACGCTTAAAAGCAAATATTGAAGAGGTAGAATAAATATAAAATAGCATCTTATTGTGTTTTTTATATCAATGAGCTATAATATTTGCTGCCTTAAGAGTTAATCAAAAATAAGCCGTAATCGACCTGTACAACAGTGGGCCGATGCTGAGCCAAGACGGCTGTAAAATCGGGCAGGTCGAGTTTCAGCTTTGATGGAACGATTAACAGCTTTGCGCCGCTCGACAACGCTAGAAACATCTCAACCATCGACGGATCGAACGTCAGCGGCGACAACAACAGCACAGTATCCGATTCGGTCATTTCCAGCCGCTTCCTGAAAAAGACGAATTTTATTTTGAGCAAATGACTTTTAATTTATGATAGTGAAGCGAAAATCAAAAGCACTAAATATAAGTTTTATTTCCTTTGGAGCACAACTGTGCTGGTGTATTGAACAATTATTCCATGTCGAAATAGGCAGGAAACAAACAGTCATAATTTCACGAAAGTTTACAGCATATACATCAGTTATTATCATCGAATAGCATAGAACTTGATTTCACATTTTCGTCATAGACTTATTAGGATCTCTTAGTATATGCGCGCATGCAGACAGGGCCTGAATTAACGTTACATGATTTCTTATCGAACAGGTAAAATGAACTCTTAGAAATTGAGAACATAGGAGGACACAACTGCACGCAAATCAGACTAAAAGCCTATTACGCTCCCCAATTCATTTTTATTTAGTGATCAATGTTATATTTAAGTTATACTGTGCGCATACAGGGTGAGTCAAACGTAATATATAAGACTTCGAACTGCTATAACTTTGCGAAAACACAACTAATTTGGATGCAGTTTTTTGCATCTGATAGAGCTACTTTTAACTTAGATATTCTATTTTTTTAATCAATAGAATTGGTTCATTTTTCGTCATTTTATGTCAACTTTAAAAAAATCGAGATTTTACACTCGTTTGGAAATTTGCGCGAGGGCGTGGTTGTGCACGCCGCCGGTAATTCGCTTGAAAATGAGTACTTCTGTTTGAATGACAATATCTTAACAATTTTATTACCGAATTCAATAATTCTCTTTTTAAACAAAAGCCCAATATTTTTAGATTATTTAAGTGAAGTTTCAGCTCAATTGGATTGTTCTGGTTTAAATTATTCGGGAAAAAATTGCAACATTACTATTTAGTGATTTTGTATAAGCAAAATCTCGATGTTTTTAAAGTTGGCATAAAATGACGAAAAATGAACCAATTTTAATGATTAAAAATAGAACATCTAAGTTAAAAGTAGCTCTATCAGATGCAAAAAACCGCATCCAAATTAGTTATGTTTTCGCAAAGTTATAGCAGTTCGAAGTCTTATATGTCCCTGTATTTGTAGGCTTAGACGGAATGGGTAATGGGACGAGGTCCGCTGCCAAATGCGGCGTAAAGTAGCGTCGCTATGCCGTGAATATACCACTGAGATACAATCGAAACGTACCGAAAGTCGATGATATTCGGCAGAATGCACGTATGCGGAACGCGAATAATCTTCGGCGTCCCCGTAGTTCCAGACGTTTGCATCACGTAAGCAATGTCAGCGCCCATTTCAATCCATTGGCTTCTTCTCAGCAACGACAGAGCTATCGTTCTTCCATTCAGTTGAATACAAGTCTTTTCTACACCCGCCGCATTAAAGCAATCGTCTTCTTCTTCGGTGAAAACGATGGCAACACCCAGTCGCTCGCACTGTCGGACACGGAATGTGGATGATTCGTTCGGTGGAACATAGACGAACGCACACCCCACTTCAAGAGTGCTGAAAAAGTGCGACTGTTGGTAGACATACCATTCGCCATCAATAAAGGTAAAATGATACAGTAAGCAACAGCCTTAATTACTTCGAGACTTTATTCGCAATTCTGTCTTACACTTGGGCTTAGACAGAGAGCACATCCGTTTGAACGTCTACAAGACAAACAGTAGGCTCAACAAAAATTTCTCTTGTTGGCCTCTGCAACGCTGATTTGAACTTTTAGCTCCTTAAGACGCAACATCAGAGCTTTGCTCTCGCGTTTCTCTTTAGAATGCTCTGTCCCGGCTCTTCCTTACTGGAAATTTCGAGCTGTTGTCGACAGGATTGCCATTTTCACTTAAATTTAAGACAGAGCACCTAAATTTAAGACAATTATTTAAATCTTATAAGACACAAATAATTTTAAGACAAAAAAGTATCAGGCAAACGTGTAAATTTTTGTCATTCGCTGAAAATTTACGGTCGTCTTGTCATTTTTTTGTCTCTCTTGGAGATCAGATGTTACTTCTAAACCCTATTCTTATTTTTCATTAGAAAAAAGAAATTTCGAAAAAGTCGCAAAAACGATGTGATATTTTGTCTTATATTCGAAGCGTTTGTCTTTAAAATTTCTTAAATTTCAAAAAAATTGGTCTTAAAAACCGATTTCCGACTTGGCAACCCTGGTTGTCGATACTACTCGCGAGCGGCACTGTCAACATATATCTTTTGACTGATCCCATTGACTCCCCCGTATATTATATTCAATAGGCAGTCTGTCGCGTTGTCGTACGCCTTACAACCTATGCTTGCCGAATATATAGACATACTTGAAACCCGATTGCGATTTGTTAGATCGACCAATTTTTCATCAATAAATTTAAAAAATAAATTGCGATAAAGAGCAAACTGACAGATACGAACCCGAGTATAATTGGTACCAGGCACTCTGATTCGGTGATGGAAATCGCCACGATGACATGACGACGATTGGAGAGGAGTTTATGAAGAATGCCAGTCACAAGGTTCACTGCTTCTTTTAGACCGCTGTAAGTTAGCTCGCACGAACTGATATCTGATGAAGTGATGAATGATATGCGAGCACCATCTGCATAATCCAGTCGGGGACTAATAGGTGTAGAAAATACTTCTTCAGCTGTCATGTATAAATTCCCGAAAGAAATCACGAAAACGTGGTAAATACTGAAATGCTAGATCAGAAATGATATCTCGCTTCGAGCGGGTGAACGAAGTGCGCGCGGTGATTACGGTACTGAACCAATTTTCAAAAGTACATCTGACTCGATTCAGGATCATCTTCTCGAAAGCGACATTAGATAGCTGATAGATAGCTGATTGCTAGCTTTACCACTTCACTTTGTTTCAGAGGTAAAAACGAATGCTTCAGAAAATGGGCGGCTGACTGGAGGAACAGGACCTTCCAACACTGCATTTGGCTGTGATTTCACTGCTACTTTCTCTAATCATTTAAAGAGCGATGTATGCATATTTCGCAAGGATTTTCCGTCGGAAGAGCAAATTGCTCATATGGTCCACGCTATCAAGCGACAACTGGTTAATAGAACTGCGCTTATGCTTCCATCATCCGACTGACAAACATAGACACATCAGATAAAAGAAGAACCCGAGTTCCATTGCCGACAGGTACCTTGCAGACGCGCACAATTCATGTATCTACAACGTGTCCATAGAGGCATCATACGATTTGCTTTTTGAATAAGTTGGCCCAAACTAAACCAACTGAGCTGAAAATTAGCATAGGCACAGACATTGAGGTTTTTTTGAAAAAAATTTAATGAATTTGATCACGGCATTGTCAAGCAAGGGCCAAGCAAGGATACGCATTCTTTTTCAAACGAATCGCCTGCAACGCGTGAGGCAAGATAATGCGTAAACTTCTTCTTATCAACATCCAGCACAGTAACAGATTTATCATCAAGAAGGCTTTGAGAAAACGTATTCTGAGAATTTGCGTATAATCAGTTTATTATCATTGAATTGCAAAAGATACATAAAGCAAACAGAAAAATAGGTTTCTCCGAAAAGCTGCTAAGCTATTTTATGGATCACAAAATTGACCCAAATAACGTCGAATACAATATGGGTGATATCCATTTGCAAAGAAAGTTTTATAATGACCTCCAACATAATAATAATGGAGCATTGTATAATGCGAATTATTAGCAAATTCAGTAATTAAGTCGCCGAATTCGTATTCAGTCACACTATAGTTTCCATTTGGTTTGTGCAGTTCAATATTAATTTGGCACACAACAACATTGCTGCGTTCAAGTGCTCCACCTTTTAGTAATAACGGTAACACACGATATTCTGGTCCTTCAATATCCATCCACAAATGATGAATTACTGTCCGATTGACATTTGATAACAAGAATGTGACCAAGTCGACCTGTAAACAAAAGTTATACAATAATTGCAGAAGAAACTGGCCGAAAATGCAATTTTTTATGTAACTTGAAAAAAATAAACAATATGTATAATCTATACCGCTTCAACTGTTTGTGGTCTGTAACGGCCATTGGATTTTACGTGCGTAATCATGCTTCCATTTGAGCCACCAATAGCGACTTGAAAATATTTCCCTACTGACGAATATGCCGCTTTATTATTTTCTTCAATTGGATCAGCTCCAAAGAATTCACAATTCAAGTTCTCCGCGCGAAATTTCGTCTCCGCAGTGACGTCACCGCCGATTCCAAGAGTGACAAAAACACATTCCAATTCTTCTAAACCAACTGAATTCCTCATCGCGAATTTCTTTTCACCTTTGTTGCGGTAGGTTGCTAAGCGAAATTGACAGAGGTTATCGGAAATTTCGCTTATAATAAGACATTCCTTCCAGAATTTGCCAAAATTTTTGGAAAGAACGTTTCTGTCAACTGAGCTATACTTAACAAGCAAACACTGGCGGAAACCGTCGCGCATATTGGTCCACCTCTGGCAGTTAGCTTGTGGTTGCTTTTCCATATCCAGCTGATTACGGCTCTCTCTTAGCATGCCCATAATGCTACTTATGCTAAATCACTCATAGAGTAAATCTGAATATCATACCAAAGAAGCAGTATCCATTTATTTGCAGTATCGATAGAAGAAGAGAACGAACACCTTCTTAAGGTGCTTTCATACAAATATTATATTATTATATTAAGAGATGATAAATTTCCAAACCTTAGCACATATTAGTGATAACTCGAAAAGTGTCCCTTTCTAGCCAACTTTTTGAGGCGCACTGGCGACTATAAAAAGACTAAAGCTTAAATGATGTGCTGAATCGGACTGGGATTGGACAAATCGAGGTGCAAATAATTTCATTCCTTAATTTGGTAAAAGCTTTCTAAAACGCAAATTCGTTTAAAATGAATATTGGTGAGCGTGATATCATTCAGTTGATTGTGCGAAAACTATATATTAAATAGCATTTTACAACTGTTTAACTGAAACCACTTACTGAGCATCTAGGCTTACAATACGACTTTGCTGATTCCACCATACGATTCCAAATGCGACACAAGCAAAAATTGCATATTTAGTTCGCATTATTGCCAATAACTGTTATTCAAATCGATAGAGCTTTATTAAACTGAGTTTATGAAGAGTTAGACGCAAAGTAGTTCGCGGCCGATATGAACCAAATTATCTACTATCTGTATTGTATAGCTGTTAGGGACTAAGATCAAATAGGACGCAGTTATTAATGGACGGACGTTCGGACACTGCGTTGAAATGAGTTGTTATTGAAACGTCGATTCACTGATTTGATTCGCGACAGCCTACACTCGCCCCGCGCTATATTGTATCTTTCTCTTTCCAGATGCATGCGCCATTTTCTGCCTGAGTTGAAAATGCTCAGCCATCTGGCGCCAAGTTCCATTCTTTGACATGGGATGACGAATAAGCGCTAGCTAATTGGCCTAAGAATAACTCTCACTTGTAAAGGTTGTGATGTAGCGGTAGGCTGACAGGCGTTGAAGCTGAAGTGTGCTAGCAACATTGAAGCATCATTAAGACAGTCGACGAAAGTTCCTATCCACTCTGCAGACAACAGTTAACATCACGTGCATTCATCATGCGCAACTCATTTTCTGATGGCAGGTCTGCCGATTCTGTTACCGTTATAAAACAAACGTATTTGTATTGGGAAATAGGCTTTGGGACCGATCAGATAACCCGTATAAGCAAAATACTTGTATAAGCATAACAGGTATAGACCGATTCTACTGTACATATTTCGGAAATAGGGAGAACCTGTTAAGTTTCATCCCTCACAGGCACCTTGTAGACGCGCAAAAATTTCTAATGTGTGTGTCAGAAATAATAGACTGACTTAGATAATCAAAACATACAAATACCACCATTATTTCTGGCACACCTCTTATAACACTTCACTGTCAGTGTCTTTCATAGTCTGATTTCTGAGCTTATTTTCGAAATATTCACAAAAGTATGCTTTATGAGCGTAGAACGCGCGAAAAGCATACCTATCAATCATTTTTATGGCTAGAAAGAAGACAAGCGCCTAACGGCAGTACGTTTTTTGTTAGCATTGCCACACAAAACATAGGGGCACAGCCTCCTTGCTCTGTTTAGGTGTCCCTATGTTTTGTGTGGCAATGCTAACAAAAAACGTACTGCCGTTAGTCACTTTTAGAAAGAAGAACCTACGCGTTAGCGTAGTAGTATAACACATTTCCAATGTAGCACTTTTATTGCCTTTTTAACTGTCATAATCAATCATAAACACGGCATTGCTTGAACTGACGTTCACAAAACAGCTCAAGAATCATCACTGAACTGTACATCCACAATGTCATGAATTGATGCTACTTTGATTTCTGTAAACCATGTGACAGCACTCGCACAAGTAGCAACTGTAGAATTATATACTTTCATATTCCCCACGTATGACTTGAAACCGTAAAACAAGCCCGATGCTTATAATCGAGACGACTTTGAAAGAATGAGTTTTGAGAACTGGTGTATAATCAAATTTTTATCATTGAATTATAAATGACACATGGAACGTACGAAATATTGTTTTTCTCCTGGAAACTGCCAAGCTGCTGATTTATGTATCATCACAAAAGTGACCCAAATAACGTCGAATACAATATGGATGATATCCATTTGCAAAGAAGGCTCTATGATGACCTCCCGCTAAAGTATATTTTAGCATTACATAGTGCGAATTAGTCGCAAATTCGGTAATTAATTCACCGAATTGATCTTCAGTCACGCCATAATATTCCAGTGGTAAGTGTAGCTCAATATTAATTTGGCACACAATAACATTGCTGCG